>CACVCL010027256.1:0-110000 GCA_902729485.2 Mus minutoides
TCTTCTTCTTCTTCTTCTTCTTCTTCTTCTTCTTCTTCTTCTTCTTCTTCTTCTCCTTCTCCTTCTCCTTCTCCTTCTCCTTCTCCTTCTCCTTCTCCTTCTCCTTCTCCTTCTCCTTCTCCTTCTCCTTCTCCTTCTCCTTCTCCTTCTCCTTCTTCTTCTTCTTCTTCTTCTTCTTCTTCTTCTTCTTCTTCTTCTTTTTATTGGATATTTTTTAAATTTACATTTCAAATGTTATCCCCTTTCCCAGTTTCCCCAGCTTCCTGCCTTCCAGAGACCCGCATCCCATCCCCCCACATCCCATCCCCCCACCCTGCTTTTTAACACCCTGTTCAGTGATGCTCTAAATGAGTAGTTGGTTGATTTTGAAAATTCTTGAACTTCAGAGTTATAATATAGCAGAGGGTCTTCCTGGTCCAACTCCCTCATTCTGTGTAGAAAAGAACTTGAGTCAGGACAATAAACTGCCAAGCCCAAGGTCACACTAAAGAGTAGAGGTAGCATTGGACACTAGACTATATACTGCATCCTTGAGAACCCATGAATTCTTTCCAATTGTGAATTCTTTTTCATCTTTTGTTTTGCAATGAGTACACATAATTTGGATCATAAGTGATGAAGATTAATATTTCCTATTTTAAAATATGCAAATAAGACATCAAATGAAACCTGCTACTGTTGTTTATAATAAATTATTAGCAATATTTGGGTAAATTTGAGCTGTAGCACTTATTAGAGCCTTGAGATTTTCTCCTTAAATTACAATTAAATTTGATAATTTTTTCAGACTTAGAAATTATTGTTAAGACTTTGACATATTGTTATATGAACTGTACCCTTATTTTATTTATTTATTTACTTACTTATTCATTCATTTTCTGTGTGCTTGTTAATTTATATCACATGTACACAAGTTTCCACAGAAGCCAGAAAAGGGTGTCAGATACCCCAGAAGCTGGAGTTATGAGCCACCCAAAACTGTATGTGCTGGGAACTGAACTTTGGTCTTTTGGAAGAGCAGCAAGTACTCTTAACTATAAAGCCATCTCTCCTACCATCAAGATCAGTATTGATAAGTAGCTTGTGCCTTGTGGTAAGTCATAAGTATAGATAGCATTTGGTGGTTGTCAGTCTAACCAAAATAGCTCATCATATATTCTGGGCAACAGAGAAACTTGTGTTTCTTTGAGGAATAAAATCATAAATTTAGCAAATAATTGATATTTCTTCCTCAACACTAGCCTGACCTCCAATCCTGAGTGATCTAGCCACATTTCTCATCAAGAATTCCCCCCTCAGCCTAATTAGCCAACAATTTGACTACATATTCATATATACATATTACAAATCCATATATACATCCTGATATATATATGAATATATAATATATGATATAAAATAATATATAAGCACTGTTTTATATATTATATTCAATAAATATTATATATACCTGGGTGTGGATATTGACATAATAGTATTAGTCAAAGCATTTTGAAAATTTTATTTTTTTTTACCAATTAAAACCTCTATTGGTCGTGAGGAAATTCACACTAGAAAATGATACCCAAATGACAGTGCATCTCAGGTAGAAATCTCAGGAGGACAGAGGGACACAAATGTCCAGCAGTGCTCTTGCTGAAGATCACTTTGTGGTGATGAAGCGTCAAGCACCTAATTTAATTGTCACTGTCACTGTAGGGTTTTGTTTTCCACACCAAAAGCAAAGTAAGCCCAGAGTCTAACACAGGATATCTACCCAAGAAATACTACTGCTTGATTATCTCAGAAGATACTTTCAAAAATATTGGAAATATGGACACAGCTCTTTAGTAGATAACGCTGAGCTGATACAACATCTGTCCAGAGTCAAAGTCACTTTGTAAACTGAATTTGGACTCTGTCCAGATGACATTTTCTGTGCTTACAGAGTTGTTGATGGTGCTTAAATTTTCTTTATTGGTTTTGCTTCCTTCTGATTTAAGATATATTTACATGCATTGGTTAAGAGTATGTGCTGCTCTCGCAGAGTACCTGCATTTGGTTCCTAACATCCATGACAGTCATTTTACAATTACCTGTAACTCTGGCTCCAGATCTGATGTCCCCTTCTGGCCTCTGAGGGCACCTATACTCAGCACATGTGTGTGTGTATGCGTGTGTGTGTGTATGTGTGTGTGTGTGTGTGTGTTTGTGTGTGTGTGTGTTTGTGTGTATGTGTGTGTGAGAGAGTGTGTGTGTGTATGTGTGTGCATATATATATATATATATAAAATAAAAATGGATGTACATTGTTTTCTTCCTGAGCTTCCAGGATCGCATCAACACTTCTATCTGAATTTGATGTCATTTTTTTTCCTTCTGTGCCTTTTTAAAGCTATCATTTAGTGTATTTGTAGTGCTTTCATTGGGGTGTGAAGAGGCAGGGATTCCCAAGCCAGAGGTGATGCACCTCACTTCCAGACTGAGCTAAAAGATTTAGACCATGGTTTCTGTTCCTGACCTCTAGAACCTGTGTATTGTCCATATGTTCTTGCTTACTAAGTCTTTTTTCTAGTGAGTATTTGTTTTGTTCATTTGACCAGCATGTCTTTTTATGAATCATTTGCCTTTAAGGATTCACCCTATTTCCAAAGAACCTGCACATATGAATGGATGTCTGTGTTGTTGTTTAAGATTTTGTTTTTTTATTGAGGAGTAGGGTATGGATGGAAGTGCAGTGCCCAAGGGGACCAGAAGAAGGTAACAAATGTCCAGCAGCTGGAGTTACAGACAGTTGTGAACTGCCTGACTTGGATTCTGGGAAGCAAACATAGATCCATACAAGACCAGTGCATTTTCTCAACTATTGAACCATCTCTCCAGCCCTGGGGTATCTTTCTGAATAATTCCTAATTCATTATATTGGAATAATTTTGATGCAAAAGAGGGAGGGAAGGAAGTCTTTAGAAAATAAAGCTAGAATAGAGACCAGAGGCCTGTAGAGGTTGCCACATGGATTTGTGTGGCCATGTCACTACATTATTTGTCACCACATTACTTAAACAATAAATTCTCCCATAGAGGCTTCCTAAAATACTCGTGATGTAGTTTTAAACTACTGGTTGTCAGAGGCAGGGAGCAGGACAGGCAGCTGGAGAGATGGCTGAGTATAAAAGCATTTGCTGTGCAAGGATGAGGACCTAAGCTCAATCTGCAGCACTCACATAAAAGATGGGCATGGGTCAAAAATAATATGGTGGATATATTCACATATGTGTGCATGTATGTGAATATGAACCTGTACACATACAGACATGCATACACATGTCTCTCTCTTTCTCTCTCTGTCTCTCTCTGTTTCTGTCTCTCTGTCTCTGTCTCTCCACGGAGGAAGGAGGTAGGAAGAGAGAGAGAGAGAGAGAGAGAGAGAGAGAGAGAAATACAAATACTGACTTTCTATTGTCTTTACCTGAACCTTTCATTTCTTAGGATCTAGAAATAAACTCATTAGAGGTACCATAGTCCCACAATTCATGTAGAGCACACAGACTCTTCTCTGTATCTACTGGCTGGAGATATTGAAAATATATTCAGAGCATCAGCCTTTTGGTTGTCGATATTTCAAAGCGTGTGGTGAGTAAATGAGATAGCCGCCCCTCTGTCAGTGAATGGAGCAAACTTCCGTCTTTTAGTGGAGATCTGTCGAGGAGAATAGTGTGTCTTTTGGGGCTCCAAGCCTCCAGTTGTAGATGGCTCCACAGTCCATTCCTGAGGAAATAAACAGCTGATGTTAAGCCGAAGATGAGGCTAGCCATTTGCACGGTATTATTGATGTCAGAGGCACCTCTCTGCCAAGCTCTGAAAAGCACCTTCAAAAACTACTGAAAACACCCAAGAACTTTAGTGATGAGCTACAAATGGACTGTGGTATTGATAAGAAAAGGTCGATATGTATAGTGAAAGGATGGCTACTGTGATAAATGGGCCCTCCATCAGTAAAGATCAAATTATTGACTATCTAGGTCAAGGAAAAAAAACCTGTCTATAGCTACTTCTATAGGTGAGAAGAATTAGCCAACAACAGCAATTCACAGACAGCACCAAGAGACAAATATGGAGAATTTATTTCAAATATCCCAAGTGGACAGTCATATCAAACATGTCTGATACATAACATATTGAGTAAGTCTTTGTCCATATCTGTATCTAGGCCTTTATCTTTGATGTGAATGGCTCTCTTTGGTTATCCCACAATCCCATTCAAGGACACCTAGGTCAAACCTCAGCTCCTTAATCCTTTATAGTAGAGAACTTCTCTACCCTCCTAAAAGGCATGTCATCCTTAGACCACGGGCTCTAGAGCTCCTGACTAATTTTGCTAGTTGTACAACAACTAGATTACAAGTTGCATGAGGGTCCATTGAAAGTACATTCACTTCTTTGCTCCTTGTGGTCCAGCAAAGAGCTATGCCCATAATAAGCACCAAATCAATGTGTTTTGATTGTGCCAGTTTTGAAATGGTTCATTAGAGGAACCCCAGCCACTCATCATGTCAGAGTTTAATGAGGAAAACACCACAGGAAGCACCCAAAAGGACAATCACAAGGATTAGCCTATCAAACAAACAAACAAACAAAAGAAAGGTAGACTGGCAGTAATTAACCTCTCAGAAGCCCACCATTCCCAATTGTCAAGGCATCGTCCCTCTTCCACAGTAAGTTTAATTGGATACTCTGTGAACCACCCAGGAAAGGATGGTGAATCATGCACCACCGCTTTAGACTTAAAGACTAATCTGCCATAAGGAAGATACATGAATAACCTTCTTCAACATTGACCCTCCCAAGAACCAAACTTCTTATAAATCAGAAGTCAAGGCAAAGGGTAGCTACATGGTACCTGCTGAATTTAGTTCCCGAAAGAGCTGATCTGACTTTATAACATTTTGGAATCATTTGGTAGATCTTCTCATTCTGGATCTAATCTATTGCCATTCATAATGGTTGTGGGAAGTTCTTCTAACTCTATGCCCTCTTCCCTTGGAGGTCTCTACTTAACAGTGGCATACTTTATTGATTAAATATGTTCTTTGACAATTTCACACAGTAGTACACTGATCTCTTACCTCTACCCTCTAATCTCTTTCTTCCCTGCTAATCTCTTTCTTATACCTATTCTCTCTCTCTCTCTCTCTCTCTCTCTCTCTCTCTCTCTCTCTCTGTGTGTGTGTGTGTGTGTGTGTGTGTGTGTGTGTGTGTGTGTGTGTGTATGTCTGACTCCCTGAGTTTAACCAAGGCCTTCTATGAGACCATGGATCGGAATGATCCACTGGAGTTCAATGGTGGGTACACATCTGAAAACAATGGCTTCCCCTCTCCTAGACTCTGTAGCCAGTAGTTGTAGTTCAGGGCTAAGGGTAGGAACCTGCTAGAATAGCATTTCTATTAATGAGTGTTTGGTGAAGATATGTTAGAGGAATGACTAAGTGGATGAATGACGAAAAGTGTTCAATCATGAAAGAACAATATGTTAGATGACAAGGACAACATGCTTACCCAAATAAATAGAGACACAACCACATGGGTGTTTAGCAAAAGATTTATCTATGTGACCCTTCCCTTATAGTCAACACCACCATCACTACTTCATAAAGTTAACAAGATACCTAAAAGTAAAAGCCATGTAAAAAGACTGTAAATGTTGACTAGTATAATAGCTTCCTGTAGCTTTGCTCCATTTACCTATCCCACTTAAACACCTCACAAAAATCCATGAGGTCAAAAATAGTCAACCTGTGTGATTTAAAGTGAAGAAAAAAAATAAATTTAAGGAAGCCACATCGGTGACAATCAGAACACAGAGACATTTTATTTCAGATCACAGACTTGGCCATGTGATATGAAGCAGTAGTCTTCTCACGGATCTAACTGAACACACATCCTTGAAAGCACACATCCTCTTGATTTATGAGGACAGCTAGTCTGGCCCCTCTGCTTCAGTCCCTCGTCCACTCATTCATTTCAGAAATTCTTGGAGAGTAATCCCTGTGGCCCAGGCACTGTTGTAGATATGATAGAAAATGAAGGAAACAGACTTGGCTTATACTTTGTGGGGTGGGGGGAGACAGATTCAGAAAATCCAAATGTACAAAATGAAAATATAGGTATATTTACTTACAATAAGAATTTCAACCTTCCCTTGTGTTTGCTTCTAAAGGAAAGGTTTTCAGGAAATGGCAATTCCATAGACTGCCCAACATTCACAGTATAGCTACTCTCTGGACTCCCAGAGGGCTGTTGACCCTGTCTGCAGGGGATGTGTGACTAGAATTGCTACCAGCCTCTTTTAAAGAGTCACTGCTGGGCCTCAGGTCTGAGCACACAGAGGAATGGGAGCCCCGAGTTGCTGATTCCTGCGGGGCTCCAGCAGGACACCTTGATGTCACTTATCCAGTGTGTAGCAATGTGGGCTCCAGGCTCTTTCATGTCCTGAAGGAGGTTTAGCAATAGTGACCCTGAGCCTAAGAACATTTTCTATAGAAGCTATGTAGGTATTTTTGTTTATTATTGTGTTGATTACTTATAAATATGATATATTATCAAGAGCTGAAGACCATAGTAGCATAGTAGCATAAGAAGCATAACATTCTACTGCTTTTAAAAGTGTATCTCTGTATATACCTAAGTATAAGTATATATACAGGAGTGTATTTGCATAGTCAGTTATATATGCATATATGTATGTGTGGGTGTGTTTGAATTTATATACATACTCAGTAGTATGATATATATGTGTGTGTATATGTATATATATATATACATACATACAAATGCATATGTTTATATAACTGTATATATATTGTTAGTAGTATGTGTCTGTGTGTATATAAATGAATGTTTGTATACATGAGAGTTATATATATTTGATAATGTGTGTATATGTATAAATATTACTATATAGAAATGCTCAATAGTATATATATGCAATTATAATGTGAATTATAAATGTGAATGTATATATGCAACAAGTAGTATGCATATGTGCATATACACATGTGAAGTGTATACATGTATATATATATGTATTTTCATTAGTTTGTGTGTATAAATGTTTACATATATAGAGAAACAATGGTATATGCCTATGTTTATATATCTATATTAGCACATATACTCAATGATGTATACATATGTGTATATGTAAGCATATATGAGAACATATACGAACAGAGGTTTGCACATGTTTACACTTTACAAGAATGCATATCTTCAACAGTGTGTGTACATTCAACTTCAGATCAGTGGGTGTGACCTGCTCTGTGTGGTCGGTACTCAGTTTGTTCTGTACACTGAATGTCTTCATGTTGAGTAGACCCGCCTTTCCTGGCAGATATTGACTAGAGCAGAGGTTACATGAGAATGTATTGCTTAAGTATGTCATTTACAGCAGGTGTTTCAACCTGTGGAAAATCACAGATATTTGAATCTGCATGTTGAAGAGCTAGTACTGATAATGAACTTATAGGAAATGTTGGAGCCAGGTGCCAGCTTCCATTTCTAGTCCCTGTTGCTACTTAGGATATGATCTTGTGAAAAGTTTTTTGGGTAGCCTATTGTTACAAACACTGGGCCCTCCTATCCCCATGGGAAATGTTTACATCTATACTTGAAGATTTCCTTTGTTTAAGATTTTTTGCCTGCATGTATTTGGTGCCATGGGTTTCAGTGAGATGAAGAAAGAGCCAAATGCAAACAAAAAAAATGTTGTTTCTGGGATTGGACCTACAGAAGCAGCCTCTCCATGGGGCAGAGCTGGGCTTCCTAACTGACTTGGCTGATGTGCTTTGCTCTGTGCCCATGTGCTCTTAATTGACTATATTGTTTTAGATTTATGCATTAAAAATACGATTTCTACTTCGAAAGCATCACTTTGTCACTTTGTAGCTATGTAGCTTTTAAGCCAAAGCCAGAAGCTTATTTTTCTTCTGAGATAAAGTCACATCTATGGATTTTTCAACTAATTACGTGTCTGCCAATAAATACTTAGAGGATACACTTTATTTCAATTTATTATTTGTGTTTCCATAGTGTGCCCCGCACTATCTGTGGGTCTGAAATGGTCTAATGATGTTCACTGCTACTTTTTCATGGCTGTCTTTCTCTTTCTCTCTCCTTTCTCTCTTTTTAACAGCTTCAGTCAGTCCGGTCAAGCATGGTAACGACTTGAACTCGGCAAACTTCCAAGATACAGAGGACATTCTTGACAGATGTGTCTTGGAAGAGTCGGAGAGTGCAGGTGGAAGCCATTTAAACATAGTCAAGTATAAAATGATAAATTTGACACAGCTTTGGGGTCCTTGGGAGGGTGTGGGGGGAGGACACTGGAAGGCTGCGGGCTCTTAGCAGCTGCACTCTCAAATTAACACCCCCTCAGGAGGTCACAGTGTGGGGCTGTTATCTTTTCCTCTTTCATCAAGAATTCAGTTGGACAAAGTACAAAGACGTTATGATGGCGAAGGGAAGCTGACACCATTAGTTCATTATCAATTCTAAGCTAAACTGCTTAATCCACACAGAATCTGGAAAGTAGAGAAATGTTGACATTTCAAATATTTCAAATAATGAGATCCAACAAGAGAAAAGCAGAAATGCAGAAATGAAGAGCAGAGAGGAACGAATGGGGGGGGGGGCAGTAGAATCTCTTTACCTTTCCCTGTGCAAACAGAACTCTGACTGGGAGAAAGGGCTTTAGGAAAACAGGGCTGGGTATGGTCAAACAAGGGGAGAACAATTGTTTAAGAACCCTTAATCAGGAAGGAAGATTTACTCTGTGTCAAAGTTGCTTATGTCTCTTTGTGGAAAGGAAAGAGAAAAAATGTACCAAGAGATAACCAGACCAACTTAACAGAGATTTTTTTAATTCTGTCTTGGTTTGAAGCATGCCCAAATTCTAATGAAATGATTAGTCCCTTAAAAAGGGTTTAAAAAAAAAAAAAAAAAAAGGAATTGTTACTAAAAACTGAATGACATTGTTGGGTCACAAAAGCTATGAGACGCTAGTATCTACCCTATTAGCATGATTGAAAGAGTCAGCTATTTCTCCGGGCTGGACATTTCTTTCCTGTTTTGCGTAGCTACAGTGTCCCCTCCACCCTCTGACATCTTTGTGCGCTGATCTTTGTATCATATTTTTGATTCATCCTCTCTGTAGGCTGTCAGCTTAGTTAAGAGATTTCCAAATTGTGTCGCCTTCCCTGACAGGGGGGCAGCTGCAAACAGTCCCCTGATCCTTCCCGGAGGAGAGATACTGAGATTTAATTTTCAGTGAAAGGTGTAGCCTGCAATCTATGTCAGGTCCCCTAAGTCATCCTGGAACCCCAATAGGCCCAGTGGTAATGGCAAGTGTGTGTCGGCCCCCTCCACTGCACTAGGAGCCCTTAAAAGATGAGCTGCAGCTGCGTGCCCCATCCCAGCAATGCTTTCTCTTCTGCATCTTAGAGCACAGAGATACAGCATCTTTTTATGACAGAAATTGTTAAAGAACAAATTAGCCCCGCTCCCTGACATAACACTCCAAAGAAAATGTCAATTCGTTTCACCTTAAGAAGGAGGGGGTGATGGCCATGTTAGCTGTCTATACTGAAAATTATTCTTACGATTACTTTCTAGTCTGGACTGAAACTGTCTAATTCTGACTAGGTTTGTAAAGTTCTTGATGAGCTGTTTCCCATCAAGCCTTCTGTCATAGGAAGTTAAATCTTTAGAGTCCAGTGTTTACTTAAGCACTGGCTGTTTTTAGCAATGATGCATCAACATGAGGCCATTTCAAATGTCGAAACAGTTCCGCCGTGCCTTAACACAAGCGGACTGAGGGTAAAATTCAGATATGGCTTTTACCATCTGACAGTTATGAACAAAAGAACATGTCAAAACAAAACAAAACAAACAAACAAACAAAAAAACGAGAGTAATTAGAAAATACAGGAGCCAGGGAAGAGTCTGAAAAAAAAATGAGTAGCGGTCCATACATTGGGCATCATTAAACTGGTAATAAAGAATGAATTGCTCCAGCTTTTTTCCTCTGTCCATCCTTGCATTTTAAGACATCTTACCCTTATAGGCCTAGAAACCTCTGGAGGGTTGGCTACTGGTCTCACTGCCTTCCACTGAGAATTTGTGGCTTGGTTGTCATGGAGACATCGTATTTCTCCAAGAATTGCTCATATTGATCCGTAGCCAGGCGTAAATGGCCAAGCGAGTGTGAGGAAGAAAAGGGGGCTGGGCAGTCCTGTAAAATGACCAGGGCTCGTGGGTCGGCAAGCAGCTCACAGCAAACACTTAGGGGAAAAGAAAGAAGCACCCTCATTTTGGGGTCGGGATTTCTTTCTGCACTTTGGACCGGTTGTATTCTTTTGGGCTAAACTGAAAGGAACTTGTTAGTTGCCTGTCCTGTCAGATCTTGGGTGCCTGGTCCTGACCCAGCTGTCAGCCTCCCAGCTCTGTGCAGTTCAGGGACACACAACAAAGAGGTAGTGACATGAATTATTTATTACTCTTCATGTGGATAACATTCTGGGATAAGAAATTAAGACACTTCTGACAGAGGTGCTTGTTTGTTCGAGAAAGGTTTTGATGAGACATTAGATTTCCTCAGAGTAGAAGCATCTGATAGACAAAACGCCTTAGAAATGAACAAGGAGAGAGAGAGAGAGAGTAAGTTTTGTGTTTCTTATAGGAATTTGGTGGCACAGAGGGGCCGTTTGGAGCTGTGAAATTATGACAATCCATTCTTCAGTGCCCAAAGATAAACTTCAGAGTCGAAAGTCACACCAAGCATAGGGGCCCTACAATGATGAACAACTGGCTGGTGATGTGCACACTTCCGTGTACTGTGTGTGAGTGGTGTTCATCTGAAGGAGCTTGATCATCTTTATTACACGAAAAACCAAAATTAGGAGCTTTGTAGTGGTGATATTTGCGACCCTAAATAAGTGTGTCAGTAGCTAAGCTTCCAATGACGTGTGGGAAGGAGCGAGCTTAAGTCTGGAGCCATCATTCTTCCTGTTTCCTTCTGGAATGTCATCCCTCCATCTGAGATTCCCTTTAACATCTTCATGGATGTGCAGAATCACCCGGTTACAAAGCTGAGTGTGCTCAGCCTTCTAGCTGTAATGGATATTGACCTTATGTAGTTTAATGTAATGCTAACTGACTAATATATTTATTACCTCATTTTAAATGAATAGGCTAAATGTTTAAAGAGTATTTAGAAAAGAAAAACAGAAATGATTTCCCCATACCAAGAGTACCACTTCCTCTATTGTTCAATCCAAATACTGTCTTTATTTTTTTTTTAAAACTTTTCAAACTAAAACTTCATTCTAGCTTTTACAGCTACACAGCACTGACCTCAGCCCTCATCCATGAGCAGAAAGTAGGAAGGACAAGGTAGCATGGAGAACCTGAAATATATTTTTGAACAGACCTAAAGTTACTATCTTAAGTGCTGCTAGCTTTAAAATGCCATGAGTGAGTGAAATTTTTAAAAATTTTGCATAAAACGACACAGTTGACTTCCCAAGTGGAGTTCAGAGACTGTAGGCTTATTTTTACCTCTGACACTACTCTCCAACCCTGAGCTGGCTGGCTGGAGAGAACTGTTTATAAATGGGCCACTCTGCATATGGGTCACAGCTCAGAGGCCTTGCAGAGTGTGCTCACCTGTTCCCTTGAGGGCTGTACCTTGCCCATCTTGCCATTCTGATCTTTATTGGTTCCAGCCTTATACCCAGGCGAGCACCTGGAATCCATTAAGGTTGGCGAAGCACCTGTCTACTAGAGCATTCCTGCTATTTCGACCTTGCTGGTGAACCTAGAGGTCCGGTCTGATGGGAAAAGTAACCCCTCGGACATGTCTTTTCTTTGCAATAATTCATCAGCAGTGAGTTTGGGCTCACAGGTGAATTCCACATTTGAGCTTGTGTCTCCGACCCTATGAAGTTTCCCTACTCCTTCCTTGGCATTTATATGTTCCTGAAACCTATGGGGGATAACATTGATGTCTGGGTAATAGAAGCTCCAAGAGAGCATCACAAGCTTGCAGCTCCCTTCCTGCATTCCTGGGACCATTAGAATTTCTTTCTCTGGCTCTTTAAGGCCTGGCTGCTTCTGAAATTGAAAGCTTTCACAGAAATGGTTTCCTGTTCATCTAGTTAACGGGGCTAGATAAACCTCAGTGCTCCAGACTATTTTAGAAAGGACCCCTTTCTCTGCATTTCATACTCATGATGATAAAAAATTACAGGGCAATATTTTCAATTGTTATGCCAATGTTAATGAGAGACCTTGGCTTAGAAAATTAACAATTTAATCTCCTAATGTTCTAGGAACCGCGCACTTAAAAATAACCTCAGGGACTGAGAAGATGGCTCAGTCAGTAAGTGCTTTCCATGCGAGCTCAAGAACTTGAGTTTGATCTTTAGTATCTATGTGAAAACAACAACAGAAACAAACAAACAAACAAACATCAGGTATATTCCTGGGGAGGGAGACAGGGGAATCCCTAGACTACGCTGCCCTGCCAGTCTAACAGAATCAGACTCTAGGTTCATTGAGAGGCCCTGTCTTAAAAAGTAAATCAGAGAATGATAAAGTAAGATGACCAACATTAATCTCTGGCCCCACACACATAAATTTGCGCACACACATCTACATACAGGTAGTGTCAGCAGAAAATG
The DNA here is from genome assembly GCA_902729485.2 of Mus minutoides. Lineage (NCBI taxonomy): Eukaryota > Metazoa > Chordata > Mammalia > Rodentia > Muridae > Mus > Mus minutoides. The sequence goes on from CACVCL010027256.1 coordinate 12,717, forward strand.
GAGGACAAGAAAGAGTTTGGAAGTACAGAAAATAAAATGTCTTTATTAACTTTTCACTTCGGTTTCAAAGTAGTTTATAATCAGTGTGTGTTCTGCCATTAATATAACATTTTAGTGCTTTCTATGTAGCACGTGGTGCATGTGGATCTATATGCATCACTGTCAATCAATATTGCATTTGCATGAATCTGATGAACAAAACTAGAATTCTCACAGAGAATGATACATTGTGAAAAGCCAAGGTGAGATTTTTTTTTTCCTTTTACTGTTCTGTCTCATGAATCACCAGCAAAAAAACCAGGAATCAGAAAGTAGGACAGCTTCGGGACGGTCATGTTGGAGGGGCCTGATGATGATGCATGAGACAGAAACTGTGGATAGTGTGGGCTGAGTATCAATCATGGCCACCGAACGCAGGCTTACGGCTGGGGCCGAAACCTGTTCTAGGAAAAGGAAGAACAATGTCAATAATAAAGTAATAAGTTCCTGCTGGTTTTGTTTTGCAATACCAATGTTTTAATTAATTTACCCAAAGAGAAAATGTAAACATCAGCACAATACATTTTAAAGCAACATAACACTGTAGGCAGACTCACAGGGAAACACACACACACACACACATACACAAAACAATATTCATTAAAATTATGAGCGTACTTTTTAAATTTTTGCCAGGAGGAATGAGGGCTGCTACTTTGGGGTTGCATTAATAATACAAAAAAAAAGTTAATGAAAGCACAAGGCTCCTCCTTTCAAATAGTCAAATCAATTTATACTTATTATCCTCTCATTTTGTTAGCCTACACAGATAACTACCGAAATGCTTAAGACACACATATTTTGATTCTGCAATGTAATCCATACGTCAGCAAATATTTATAAAGACTGGCACTGAAACTGTGGTTGTCGATTGCTCTAAAAACAATTAAGCTGCCTAAAATGTGGGAGAATTTGCCTATTAAAAGCCAAATTCATCATTTTGGAAGATTTTGTTGTTGGTGCAATTAAAAATGAATAGTAATAATGTACGGGATTAAAATGTATATACCTGCTTAATAAGACGGGGATATTGGTTATCGTATAATGCATTTTTACCTCAGGGTGAAAGAAGTGCAGAAATCCCAGGCAATATTCCCCTTCCTCCTTTCCCTTCCCTCCCTCTTCTCCTTCTTTCTTTTCTTCTTGTTTCTATATTGCACCGAGTAACCCAGATAACTGCTTTCTTTCTAGGTCAGCCAAGGCATCGTCCATGGATAGCGAAGGTGTGCTCCTGCAGGATGTGCTAGACAGATGGAGTCCCGAAAAAGGAATTCGATCTGAACTAACAGAGAAGCACAAGCACACACCATCCAATACAAGCAACATTGTCATTGGTCTGCAGCGGATTCGCTAATATGTCAGCCAAAGTCTATTAAAAATGTTACCACTGATTGAGGATATCCAAATCCTAATTCAAGGCAATGATTGCCTAAGCGAGTCTCCTTCCTCCTCCTTATTTTCTGTCAATATTTGCAACAAAGAACGCCAGCCCACAGGCATAGATTTAACACCATTTCAGATGTTCATCTTCTCAGCTCCTGAACTGCAAGAGCCAAAGGAATTCACAGGACTCTCAATGTTGCTTCAAGGTATTTAACCCACGACTTTGCCATGTGGAGTTAGGACATATTGTTTTAGTGAGTGCTTCAATTCAGACCAGGTCCTGCATGTCTCATCCTTAAACATGAAATGTCCTTTAGTCAATCTTTGACACAGTAGCTAGCCTTGTGAGGTCCAATCAGCATGGAGCTCTAATGACACAATGGAGAATGTCTTTAATTAAATCTTATTAGCCTCATAGACCTGGGGGAGGGGATCCTACTTGCAACACAGCAGGGCTCATCCTTTGTTAGAATAAACATCTGCAGTTCTTTTCCCAGAAAGAAGCTGGGCTACTGGGAATTCTAAAACGAAAATATGCAAAGCAGTATCAACAGAAATGGATGGAAAGTGCTCACCTGTTAAAGGGATCTGAATTTTGTGTTGTGATTTTTATTGAATGCCTAACTTATAAAAAAAAATCATGAAAGATTTTTAAAGTATATTTAAATGAATCAAAATATGCCATAACTCATAGAAAGATGGAATTAAAGATATATGATATATACACATGTGTATATATACACACATGTATGTACACATATGTATGTACACATATGTATGTGTGTGTGCAGTTCATATCATTTCATACAATTTTAATTCTACTTTTCTAAGCTACAGCCTCAGATCCTTGTTGAAATGCAGCAAGCAGTCAGGGGGAAGGAGAGATTCAAAATGAGAAATACATCTTTAAGCTGACTTGCCCTGTAACCTTTGGGACTTATAATTAATTATTGAGCTGGATGAATATATCTAATATGAATATCAAAAACCAGTAATGCCTTCAAAGTAGATGAAAATACATCTTTCATGTTTCCCAAAATAGCATTCTCTGCATGAAGTCAATTTTGATTTGTACTTAAACTATAATATGTTGTTAATAGTAATACCCAGGGAAACCATTATCTTCTGAACATTTTACCTGTTTGGATATGTCTATGATTCATTTGAAGCAAGTTACAAACAAGTCAGACAGTGGGATAGATTCTGGCTTTCAAAGCCATCACAAGCATTTCGGGTGATGAGATATTAGATGAGTGCATGTCTTCTAACAAGGGAAGTTTTAATAGTTAAGCCCCAAGTACATATTAAATGTCTGGTATGTTTATTAAAAGTAAGTTTTATTATTTTCATTGCTATGTCCTACTATTCCGTTTACAGAGAAGAATAACAGTATATTTAAATCATTGCTGTATTTAGCATATTTTCAGCTCTAAAGAAACCATTAATAAATCCTTGACAAATATTTCATGGTGTTTGTAGTGCTGGGAAATCAGACCTGACTGACTGGTCAGAACCTTCACTTAACTAACCAGAGCTTTACTATTCTGGAACACCGAATGTTTGAGTTCATATTAATATGAACAAAGTCATATTAAATGACTTCATTATGACTCTTTCTATCAATTTCTAAAAGCCAACACTACATAAACAACAACAATAACAACAACAGCAGCAACAACAATAAAACCCTTTTAAATGCTAAAAATGAGAGTGCTAAAAAGCTGAATGCGCTCCTCCTGCTGGCTCTACGTAAGATGCAAATCCATCCCTGGTCTGTTTGAAGATGCTCCCTCTATGAGCACTGTCTTATGACCACGTTTTTCAGTGATTTCTATTCTAGGAAAACTTGAAGTCACCACATGACTAGTTATGCCTGTCCACTTGCTACCACAGTTCTCAAGTTAAAACTAAGAGAGGCCCCTTGGTTATGCAGACTTTATTTGCCCCAATACAGGGGAACACCGGGGCCAGGGGGTGGGAGCGGGTGGGTAGGGTAGCAGGGCCGGGAGGGGGGAGGATATAGGGAACTTTCTGGATAACACTTGAAATGTAAATGAAGAAAATATCTAATAAAAGTTGAAAAAAAAAAAAAAAAAAAAAAACTAAATGTCTGCCTTAGGTCTATCCCCTGGTGAACACTGGAGTACATTAGATTGTTTGTACTCGGGGTCCTCCCGTGACTGTAGTGAATTGTTGGATTAAAAATAATCTTGCCTTGCATCTTGGCAATCATCTGGTAGTATTTATGCCTGTGTGTACCTACATACGGGACTCTCATTCAGGCAAACGCCACATCTTCAGAAGTGCTTGACAGCACCCTCCCTGCGCCTTGTGGAGTTGTTCTTGCAGTGGTACAGAGGTTGGAGTCTAGAACGTGCCTGGTGCTGAGAAAGAGGCTAGCCCAGCATGTCCTGGCAGTGTGAGCTTCTCAGAGCCTCATTTCCTTGGCCTGTTGACAGGCTTCCTGGCAGTGCTCATCCAAAAGGAGCTTGACATCATGGCTTGTGGATGGCAATGCAAGCCCTGGAAAACAAGCAATAAAAAAATCAAACGTGGTATTATAAACACACAGGCAGGCAGCCTCAAGTCTCCCCGCCCAACCCCCTTAAACTTTAGAAATTAAGCTAAGACTTCCTGGAACACTTTAGTATCAGGAAATGACAAGAAAACATGTTGTAGTAGGTAGGCTGACCTCAGGGGCTGGCATCTGCGGTCATGTTTATCTCCCTTGTTTGTCCAATTTCCTGCAAGTTTAAAATCCCTTTAGCGTTATTCAACATTTTTAGAAACTGCAGTGTTTTTACCTTGATCAGGATAATCTAGTTTTCAAAAAATTAATATATGCTGTGAATTTAAAGTGGGGTATCAGAATAGTTTAATTCCAATTGATCTCAGTCTTCATTCACAGAATGGTATCATGTAATTTTAAATTTTAATTTCATACAGTTTATTTGGTCAGTTATTTTAAGGCACTTTCAGACTCCTTTGTTCTCTACAAAATGGATTCTAATGTGTATTCAATGTGCTCAAAGCTGCTGCTAACCACATAGTCTCCCCTATGTAAACATCTGTACAGTTCTTAGCATTCCTTAAAGATTTTCTAAATTCGTAGCAATCAAATTTAAACTTGTTAAAAATGCCTTGAATGTTGTCCTCTACATACAGTTAAATGCCATCCTGGCCACATGCAGTGGCTCTTGCCTGGGTCACTTTGGTCAACAAGGATCCTGCAGACAGCATGTGGAGTAAAAGGATAAATAAAAATGACCCGTTTCCAAAGGGAGCCTGCTGCTGGACACTCCTTCTGGCTTACATCCCTTGGGGACTGGCAGGTGTTATGTCACCTCCTGACTAGAGCAGGGACCAGGATGAGCCTGCTCTGCCACAGCTCTCTTACCCTCTGGTTCTAACCTCCTCAGGCCTCATCTTGAAACTTAAGATATCAGACTTTTTTTTTTTTTTAACAGTTCTTTGGATATGATAAATATTGAACTAAAAATATTTGTCTTTGGTTAATTAGATTTTTTAACCATTCCTTATTCATGGACCTGCTCATTCAGTTTTTAGTAAATACACTGTTGCTTGCCACCCCTCCCCAATTGATCTGTATATAAGTGGACTGTGATGGTTGCATCATTTCTATCATGATAATTATGATACAAAAATGAATGAGAGAGAGAGAGAGAGAGAGAAGCAGGCATGTTAATACTATGTGAAACTGGTATTCATAGACCACCTGAACATGTTTACATTAGTGTGTGTATGTCTGTGTGTATGTCTGTGTGTGTGTGTCTGTCTGTCTGTCTGTCTGTCTGTGTATGTGTGATAGAAGACTCTAGGTGTTTCAGGTTCTCCCTTTGGACAAATTCCCTAAATATCTTTACCTTATTGCTAGAGCACATTTTCTGCCATCCATGGGAAAGATCCTTCTTGTCTTCCTTAGGAAGGTGGTAGGAATTTTTATTCAAAGACACAAAGTCTTTAACAGCAATGACAAACAGTTCCTATTTAGTACACACCCTGCCAAAATCTGGAAAGTACAAATGCCAGCAACATGCTAATATTCATAATATTATGTAAAAGCAATAATTAGTTGGCACATGCCTCCTAAAGCTATCATTTACTCACTTAGCAATCATTTTAATTGCAATTATCTGCACAGTCATCAAGAGCCTTTTAGATACTGACAGTGCATGTTCTAGAAGGTGTTTTCATGAATCCTTCTCTGTGTGTGTGTGTGTGTGTGTGTGAGAGAGAGAGAGAGAGAGAGAGAGAGAGAGAGAGAGAGAGAGAGAGAATGAATCTATGCTACGTTCTTGACACACTACAAACTTCCTGTAAATTTCTAAAGGATTCCCTGTTAATGCTGTAGGGTCAGCTGCATTGCGATCTAAATGAGCCTGTTTCATCTAGCATCAGAACCGGTCTGTCTTTGCTCTCTCTGGTTGTATCCTGTGTTGTGCCCACTTCCATTCTGTCTTCTCAAGTTGGGCAATGGGAGTCAGGGATACAGAGAACTCAGGTCAAGGTCATTTCTTTCTACCTAAAAGAGGAAGCCTGGGGAAGAAGTTGCCCGGTGGGGCTGTTTTTATGATAGAAGCAATTCCCTGAGATCAGCCCCTAATTCAGATAATCAGCCGGTTCCCTCCTCCCCAGTCTAAGGGAAGAATTTACTTCAACTTCTTATTTGAGAATTCAAAATAACGGGGTAGAAATAAGTACTCCTTTGTTTGGGAGAGTGAAGTGGAGAGATAAATGTGGCTCCAGGGTATGTTCCCCAGACAGCGCTATCACAGGTCCCCTCTGAGAAGACTTGATTTGTTCATAGTCTTCCTGCCATGTAGGGGGCAGCAACACCCAAGGTTAGAAAAATATCAGTCTCATTCCCTGGCTCTGGTTCAAAACATATTCTAACCGGGGGAAAAAAAAAAAAAATCCTTGTAGAAGGGAAAGGGCGTAAAGCACAAAGACAAATTCCTCTCCATCCTCCCCTATCTCTAAAGCACTATTTTAAGGTTATACTTAAACCTGTTCCCATAACTTGGAGACATCTGTCACTTCCCTCAATACGAAAGTCATATTCTCCTCCTGTTCAGACTGATAGAATCTGTTTCTGCTTCTGTGTTTACTAGAGTCTGATTTCTTTCCCTTCTCCTGGCTGGAGCCTTTCTTGGAAGCGAAAGGAAGGAAACTGCTTCCTTCCCAGACTGCTTATGCTTCTAGGGAAATAGAGCAAGGCCATCTATGTACACATCTGGAGGCGGGGTCGGGGAAGAACTGGAGAACTGTCTTGAGTAAATGTGAATAGACAATCATTTCCCCTGATCTTCCTAATGAGATGTGACTGCACACATCTGTCAAATGAAGGCCACCTCCACACCCAGAAGCCCAAGACACCTGAAAGGGAGGCCAGAGACCTCGCAGGAACAGCCACATGGGCAAGGAGAGGGTGTGGCCTTGCTGGGTGGTTCTGGGTCACATTCCTGAGGAAGCTGTTTATTCAAATGTCCCTAAAGATTTGGGGGCTTGTGTGCATACCATTGTATAACTAAAGTTTGCATTTCCTTGTACTAGAAAACTGGAGAAAAGTAGGCTGTTCTTCTGTTCCTGATACTTTGGTACAATTCATACATGTTATAGAAAACAGTTTTTGTGAAGGCAGCTTGAGGACATTCTCCTTACATAGACTCAGTATGTCCACAATATCAAGAAAATGCTCAGGGTTTCAGGCACATGGGAACCGACTCCCAAGACAAGGGGGGTAAGAGAGCAAGAGGCCAAGGGAGCTGGGCATCTCCTCTAGGTTTTCTTTCTCCCTTCTTTTATTCCTTCACCCAGTGGATCTCAACATTCTCAATCCTGCGAACTTTTTTTTTTTTCAACTTTTATTAGATATTTTCTTCATTTACATTTCAAGTGTTATCCAGAAAGTCCCCTATATCCTCCCCCCTCCCGGCCCTGCTACCCTACCCACCCNTTTATTGTTTTTAATAGCTGAGTAGTACTCCATTGTGTAAATATACCAAATTCTTTGTATCCATTCCTCTGTTGAGGGACATCTGGGTTCTTTCCAGTTTCTGGCTATTATGAATAAGGCTGCTATGAACATAGTGGAGCATGTGTCCTTGTTACCAGATGGAATATCTTCTGGATATATGCCAAGTAGAGGTATTGCAATCCTGCGAACTTTTAATGTAGACCCTCATGTTGTGGTGTGACCCACAACCATGAAGTTATTTTTGTTGATACTCCATAACTGTAATTTTTCTACTGTTATTAATCATAATACAAATATCCATGCTTTTTAAGTGTAGCACGCATTCATCTATGGTTATTCAGAGCAAGCATCTTTCCTCTTAAGCCCTGTCAATGCTAACATCCTGATGCTAAGACGCATGTCTGCGTGGCTTTCTGTATCATGAAAGACCAAAGTAAAACACATATGCAACTCTAAAAAGGCATTAAAAACATAGAAAGCCAGAGCACTCCTGGACATTAGGTGATAGGATATGCTGACTCCTGCCTTCCCACATAGGGGGACATGTATTGGAAATCACTTTCTGTTAAGCTAAACTGTCAGAATGGACCCACTCAGCTGAAAACACAGTTCAAGGTAGGGATAACATAGAGCCCCAGTTTCCTCCAGTGTCATCACACAGCAACAGAACAAGTCTGGAATAGAAGCCTGTCCTTGGGGATCCTCAGTAAAGAGTAGTGAAATATTTCACCACAGCCTGCCTTCTTCAGTTCTCTTTTTCCCTCATCTCTTTAAGTGGGGAAAAAAATAGAAGAGACAATATGACTAGTTAAAGACCATTTCTGTTGGAGAAACCCCAATGCTCACAATAATAAGAGACCAAAGGAGGGAGGCCAGAGGAAGGTTAATAAAAGTGAAAATGTGGTACATGTACACAATGGAGTACTGCTCAGGTATTAAAAACAAAACAACAATATGAACTAACCAGTACCTCCAGAGCTCCCTGGGACTAAACCAACAACCAAAGAAAACACATGGTGGGACTCATAGTTCTAGCTGCATATGTAGCAGAGAAGATGATGGCCTAGTCGGTCATCAATGGGAGAAGAGGCCCTTGGTCCTGTGAAGGTTCTATGCCCCAGTATAGGGGAATGCCAGGGCCAGGAAGTGGGAGTGGGTGGGTTGGTGAGTAAGGAGAGGGGGAGGGCATAGCAGGTTTTCTGAGGGGAAACTAGGAAAGGCGATAACACTTGAAATGTAAATAAAGAAAATATTAAATAGAAAAATGAAAAAAAATGAAAATTTTCTGCAAATGGATGGAATTAGAAAATATCATCCTAAGTGAAATAACTCAGTCACAAAAGAACACACATGGTAGGCACTCACTGAGAAGTGGATGTTAACCCCAAAACTTGAAATACCCAAGATTCAATTCACAGACCATGTGAAAGCCATGAAGAAGGAAGACCAAAGTGTAGATGTTTCAGTGTTTCTTAGACAGGGGAACAAAATACTCACAGGAGAAAATATGGAGAAAAGAGTGGAGCAGAGACTGAAGGAAGGGCCATCTAGAGACTGCCCCACCTGGGGATCCATCCCATATACAGTCACCAAACCCAGACACTATTGTGGATGCCAACAAGTGCTTGCTGACAGAAGCCTGATATGGCTGTCTCCTGAGAGGCTCTGCCAGAGCCTGACAAATACAGAGGAGGAAGTTCACAGACAATCATTGGACTGAGCTCAGGGATCCCTAATAGAAGAGTTGGAGAAGAGACTGAAGGAGCTGAGGAGATTTGCAGCCCCATGGAGGGAGCAATAGTGTCAACTGGCCAGACCCCCCCTGGAGCTCCTGGGAACTGAACCAACAACCAAAGAATACACATGGAGCAACCTGTGGCTCCGGCCACATATGTGGCAGAGGATGGCCTTGTTGGACATCAGTGGAAGGAGCAGCCCTTGGGCCTGAAGGTGTCCCATGCTCCAGTGTAGGGGAATGCCAAGGCGGGAAGCCAGGAATGGGTGGGTGGGTGAGGGAGCACCCTCATAGAGGCAGGGGGAGGGAGTGGGATAGTGGGTTTCCAAAGAGGAGACCTGGAAAGGGGAAAACATTTGAAATGTAAATAAAGAAAAGATCAAACAAAACAAACAAACAAACAAAAACAGGCCATTTTACCACAAAGCTGATAATATAACGGAATGGAAAACTCAGTTCTCCATCAGGTGTGGACAAAACAGCCAAGATGTGGTATGTTTAAAAAAAAAGTGAAAACAACTCTAGCAACAACATAATTGTCACATTGAAATAACCATGATGTCAAATAAAATTCATAAGTACCTATATCAAGCTATAATCTAGTGAAGATTCAGACTATCAGAAACAAAGAGCTGCTCTTAGAGTGACAGAGAATGAAATGGCATCAGAACTCCCATCTGCCATAGGATGGGATGTAGTTCAGAGATAGAATTATTAGTTTCCACTCTCGACTCTAGAAGCAAAAGGGGGCCTGACCTAAATCCTCTTTTGTGTGTTTTGTTTCAAAACAGGCTTTTATGATACAGCTCTGGCTGTCCTAGAACTCACGCTGTAGACCAGGCTGTCCTCAAACTCACAAAGATACACCTGCTTCTGCCTCCCAAGTACTGGGATTAAAGGCCTAAGCCAGCATGCCCAGCTCGGAAGGCTTTGATGAGAGCCAGTTCTACACTGAAATTATATACGTAGACCTTTATCATGAGTTGGAAGATATGGTACACCTTCAAACTTGAGTAAATCATGTGCAACCTAGAAAAGAAAATTCTCCAGAAGACAAAGCTGGCTTTCATGTCTACTGCTGTGAACAAGCCTAAGGAGCAACCAGTCCAGACTTTAACAGGAAGCATGAAAATCTAATCAGAATGCCTTTTGGATGAAGAAGATACTAAGCTACCTGGCAAAGCTGGGATGATCTCAGAACATCTGTGGATGGAGTTGGTGATGAATTCTTGTCAGCTATTGGTGGTGTGGTTTTGAGCTTGATATGTCTTCCATAGGTTTGTGTGCTTGAACCCTTGTTCCTCAGTTGGAAGAGCTGTTTAGGAAGGTTGTGAAACCTCTAAAAAGTGAAGCCTTGTTGAACGAAGTACATCTTTGGAGAGAGTCTTGAGGCTTTGTAGTCCAGCCGGTGTCCTGTCTAGTCTCTGCTTGCCCTTTGGAAGTAAGTGTAACAGGATCAGCTGCCTCCTGCCTTGACTGCTGTGCCCTCCCACTGACTTCTGTATATTGCCCACTAGGGTGGAATCATTCCCTCCCCCAATCTCTAAGACTGAAGAAACCCTCCCTGCTTTAAATTGTTTCTTGCTGCATTTTAGGTCATAGCAGTAAGAAGAGGTGGCAGAAGACGTGACAGGACAATAAGCAAATGAAAACCTACAGAACAACCCCAATCAGTGTATTGTGTGGCCCAGTTCCGACCATATAGCAATAATTACAAAGTGGCTATTACTAACAAAAATTACCCTAGTTAAGAGATGCCAGAGTCAGTGCCTTTCCTTTGCCAGGTCACCTACCATCCATCCTCCTTGCACAGATTCAGGACTGCCTGGAGTTTGAGCTAAGAGTTCCAATCAGAATATTAAGCATGCCATTGTACCAATCCGAGACCAGTAGAACTTCAACACCCAGAAGTTCCCAATACTAAACACATCAGTCAGCTGATACACAATCAGACAGGTTTGGGTAGCAGCAAAAAAAGACCCAATCTCCCGACCTAACAAAGGTAAGATATATGAGATATATCTTATATATGAGATATATGAGATAGCCTCACAAGAACATCACAGAATCATAGATCCAGCCCATCACAAAAACACAAACATGAACTGAGACGATATTCTTTCTCCAGAAACCAAGAACCCCAATTATAATATACCATGAGGAATGCAACTCAGCTGAAGAACAAGACAAAAACTTTAAACAGCAATTATTAATATGTCCAAGAACCTTAAAGAGGAGAATGAGGGAATTTCATGAAGAGAAAAGAGAATAGGAGGAAGGAATGCTAAATTCTCATTATCCTATAGAGCCATCTCTGTGTATTCCTTCTGTTTAGAAAAAAGGGAGAAAAAACAGGACAGCAGTTGGTTAAAAGATCATTATAAATGAGGACTGGATGATCCAAAAGTGGATAAAAAGCACACTGTAGAAAATTTCATCTAAAAAATATTGGGATTTCCAATTACTTATAACCAACAGTGACTTGGAACCTTTAGCTGGGTTTATGGTTCTGTTTGTATATTTCTTTGCTGCTTCAAGATCATAGATGAAGAAATTCCCCAGTGACTGCAGTCCCTGAGCCTCAGCAATGCCACTCATGAGGGTGTGCTACTCTGGCTGCCAGTCTAGTCTGCACTGTGTTCCCCACACCACTTCTATACCAGAGATATACCTGTATATCTGACTGGATCATAATAACTTCTTTTGCTTCCAAATGACCTCTTTTTGCTGCCTCATGAGGTATATGAGTTACCAGTGACTGAGATTTGAAAAATTTTGAGCAGCAGGCAGCTAAGGGTGTCTGTCAAACATTGTCAAATACTGTATACCTACATTGCTACCCATAGAACTCAGAGGCCACTTACCTCTGCACTTCCCCTCAAAGTTACAAAAACATTCCTGGAGTACAGTATTTGTGTTTGTTTTCTCTCTGCTGTGATAAACACAATTAGCAAAAAAAGAGCTGGAAGTGGGAGGAAGCCAGGGCAGGAGCTCAAGGCAGAAACTTGGAGGCAGGAATTAGTGTAGAGCAATGGAGAAATTCGGCTTACTGAGTTGCTCTTCGTGGCTTGTTCGGGTTGCTTTTTTGTGCCACCGAGACCCAGAAAATGAACCTCCTTGTGATATAGACTCTCTAGCATCAATCAATAATCAAGAAAATGTGCCAAAGGCCATACTCACAGCACAGTTTGGTGGAGGGAACTCCTCCAAGTTTAGGTTCGTTTTTTCTCAGGAAGTTTGTGTCAAGTTGACAAAAACTAAATAGCACAAACACAAACGATGCATCATAAAGCTAGACCCTCTCTTCCACCTTCCAGGGCATCCTTTGGTTTTATTTAAATAGTGTGTGCATACGCATTTTGTCTGCTGAGTTGGTAAAAAATTTAAAAGCTACCATTCCATTAATACTTTCTGGATATGATTTGTCTACAACTTTACACGTGGTTTGCTCAGTCTTCATAGTCCTTTATGAGGTAAAGTCTCTTCTCAGTTTATAAACAAGGATATAGGAACTCAGAAAAGATAATTGATTTAACAAAAGGGCACACAGCCAGCAGCAGGGGAAAAAAAGGGTTTCAACTTGACAGTGTGGTTGATAAGTCCACAGATTCTGCATGCAGGCCTTTGGAATTATTCTAGGACTCATATTGACCTGGGTTTTCAGTGTTTTCCATCATGTTCTATCAGGGGTGAGAGAAGTGCAGTTTAAAAAAGCAGAATCTGTGTGTCTACTATTCAGCATGACTGGGAAAACTAGCAGCCGGAATGTTACCAGTTTTCACAAGTTATGACCAGCAAGTTATTGATTTGATCTAAAATTCAGGAATAGGTACCTGCATGCTTCCAGCATAATATAGTCTATATCGTCAGTTCCCTGAATGGGTAAACCCCTAGGGGGAGTTACATTGGAAACAGCAGGTCTAGGTCTTTTCTGCCTACTAGGTAGATTACCAAGGCACATGCAGATGGCACATGGAAGCCTACCATGTGCCAACTGCTCCACTAACTCTATCTGTTTAGTTTCCTGTTGCTGTGATAAAATATCCTGTAATAAAAAGGGGGGAAGCAATGTAAGAGAGAAGAGGTTATTTTAGCTTACAATTCCAAGTTTGAGTCCATCAGAATGGAGGAGTCAAGATAGGAACTCAACACAGCTAGTCACATTTACAGTCAAAAGCAGAGAAACAATGAATGAATACACGCTTGGCACAGCTTGCTTCCTTCAGCTTAATACAATTCAGAATCCCCTGCATAGAGAAGGGTACCACCCACAGTGGGTAGGTTCCCACATTTTAATTAAAATAATTAAGGTAATCCCCACTGATAACATGATAGGCCAACCTGATCTAGACAAATTATCACTGAGAATCTTTTTCCAGGTGATTCTAGACTGGTGTTGCGTAACAGTGGTCAACATTTCTCTGTTCATATTTAGCATTGCAATAGCCAAGTTTTGTCAAGGCCAAGCCACCGGTTTTAGCTGTTCCTGGTGGCCTTTGTGTTCCAATCTATTCCTGTAGAATTGAAGATGTCTTTCCACCCATGGCTATCCTCCACATTGGGTTCACTGGGTCATTGCACGACATGTTCTTGGAGCTCTTGATGTGTTTCTGTGTGCATAAGGGCTTTTGACCAGACAAGTGGCCTTTTGAGTGAGAAAAACTAAGTAGAATGAACTTCCCAGACAGCATACCAAGGTCCTCCCCTGTATTACATCAAGGTCCTTCTGTGGTGTTTCTTGATGAGAAAAGCAATTTAAGGATGATTTCAGCACTTTCAACAAAATTGCCAGCTCAATTGTTGAAGGCAGGAATCGCTCACCCTCGGCACCATTAACATCCTCAGTCAGGTAGTTGTTTCTCTGTATGTTGAAGGACATTTAGCAGCACCTCTGGCCTCTCCTACCAGAAGCCCCAGCTTCTCCTCCAGTTACAGCAATCAAAAATGTCCCAAGACTGTGTCAAATGTCCCTTAGGGAGCCAAGTGGCACCTGGATGAAAAACACAAGTCTGAGGTAAAAACCTCCCAACAAAAATCTTCAGGCAAACATTTATAATGTGCTTCCCTGGGCTTCACTCACTTCGGGGTTATGTGCTCTCACCTAGGTTCAGCCCAAAACTAATCCTTTGCTATCTCACTATCCTCTTACTATCTTCATGAGTTCAGCTGTGGCTGCTTGTAAAAGATCATTACAGAAGAACATGTGTACTGTTGATGTCCCCTCATAGAAGAAAGACATGGAGGGTCATAGGACTCTCATCTGAGTATTTAGCCACCCCTCCTAAACAATCTGCCATAATTAGATGTAGTCTCAGGGAGGGGCTTGAGTATATAGACCGGGGAAGACTAGCAGAAGGGGGTGTCCACCTATATGACTGTAGGAAAGCCATTATCTATGAGGGGTGAAGACCTTACATTGTAGCTGCGTTTGGGGTTATTTACCTCATCCATTTCTCCTCACCCAATAAACTCACTGGATCTATTTTAGGGGAAATCAAACTTTGTATTATCATTGCACCCATAAAAGGAGGATAGACATTGCTTAGTCCCACCCTCCAGGGAGAAGATTCTGACAAATAGATTTTCTGAAAAACAAGAAAGTAATTTCTGTTTTTCTTCTATTTTGCCCATGTCTCTTCCTCTCTCTAATTCTACTAGCCCAATCCATCAGAGCACATGTCCCTCAGACATAGCTTCACGCACACCAAACTCACATATTCATCTGCAAGGCCCATCATCTCTTGGACCCCTGGGCCTCACAGTGAGATCATTTTTTTATTAAAGAATATCTTTCTCTTCTTTTCCCCTCCCAGCATCAACTCTCTCTCCAATTATCTTCTATTGGATTCTCTAAGTAGTTCATAACCATGTCTTTGCTGTGTCCCCAAGGCCACTGCCTCAGTTCATCCCATCTGTGTTGTCTCAGGAACCTCATGATGGTTCTCCTGCTGCCATCTCATCCTGCGTGCTGCTACTAAGACTTGCTCTCTGAGATGCAAATTTAGTGTATCTCTCTCTTCTGCATGCAATTGATACCTTTTTAGCAGGGCTTATGAAACCCTCCATAAAGTACCCTCTACATGCTACCATTGTCCAATAATAAATTATGGAGATTGTGTTTCTTTCTAGAATAAAGGCACAGCAAAAATTTGATATAGAAATTATAGACATAATTGAATATATCCTGTTGTATTTAAGTAATGGATTGTGGGACTGTAATAAATTTAAGAAGGCAATGTTCATGGTTTTAGGTTTTTAAACTAGGAGAGATAAATAAAATCTCATTATATATTTTGGGTATGCCAAAAAGTCAGACCAATTTTCTTTATAAATGAATATAATTTCTAGTGTTGATTGCCTAACTCATTTTTCCCCCCAGGGAGTAAAATGTTAGCCTCAACTGAGTCAAACTTCCTACTCTTTTCACTGGATAATACATACATGCCAGGGCTTAGGTATCTGTGTGGACTTTAGTGCAAACAAGATAATGTACAAAGCAGGAGAGGCTGTTGTTTAGCAAGCTGGCATGAGGCAGCTGATATGAATGAAGACTAAGAGAGACATGATTCATTCTGAAAGTCTAAGAGTACAAGGTGTACTATTTGTTTTTATTCTTTTTTTTCAATTACTATGATAAAATATTCTGTCAAAAGTAAGTAAAGGGACAATGGGGTTTACTCTGGCTCATAGTTCAAGGGTATTCTCCATCAATACAGCAAAGTCATATAGGCTGTCATGGTGGGATAGCGTGGAAGGAAGCAGCAGGCATGGCAGCCAGGGCCAGAAGCTGAGAGTCCACATCGTCAGCCTTAAGTAGGAAGCCAAGAAAGCGAACTAGAAGCAATGTGAGGCCATCCATGCTCAAGTCCCACTTTCAAGGACACTCCCTCCAGCAAAGCCCCACTTCTGAAAGCTTCCCCAAACAATGCCACCAACTGGGGACCAAAAGTTCATTGGAACTAATGAAGGACATTTCTCATTCAAACCAGGACAAGTATTTTTAAACCATCTTCCTGGTCTCACTAAGCCCCAATGAGATGCTGAGAAAGGATTTGGATTTCTTACAGTTCACTGAGGTGGATCACAGCAGCCTCACATAGTCACAGAGCCAACCCTGTGCTGTGCTAGGGTCGGAATACCATGTAGTACGTAGCATTTCTTTCTTCCCTTCAAAAATCCAAACAGGGCAGGTACTGTAGTTCAGCTGGTAGAGTAAGCACTTGAGAGGCCCTGGGTTCCATTGCTACGACTGCATACAATGATTTAGTATAGTGGCAAATTCTGGTGATCCTCGCACCTTGCAAATAGAGACAGGGAAGTTAGGAGTTCAAGGTTATTTTCTGCTACATAGAGAACTTGAGGCTAGTAGGACTGCATGAGACCTTCAAATTCCATAGAAAAGAGAAAAAAGGCATTTCTCTATCCCCGCAATGTTTCTCTAACATTAGAGCCAAGTCTACGTTGTAGCCAAACCTGATGATGAAGAAGAGAGATGTCCAGCCTCTCAGGGCAGCTCCATGTACTTGTGTGAGTAATATGTGATCCTGAAGTTCAGTAATTCAAGGGCCAAGTGATGGGCATCTCTCTAGTGTCCTATTACATAAGTCTGAATAAATTATGGGAAGCCAGGAAACTCACAGGGCTGGAACAACTGGCTAAGGAGAATCATTCAGGAACCAATTGTCCTAAAAAGAGAGTACAACATTAGACTGAAAACCTTCAGTTTATTAAATTTGCTTTCAACAAATTGCACATCTCCAACCACAGTGGGTGTACCATAAGAGCATATGATAGAATGAATCCACAAAACAAATAGATCATATTCTAGACATTAAAAAGAAAATTCTGATTTTTTTTAAGCACACTCATGTAGACTCCTTCCTTGCTACCGACCTCAATCACAATACTGAGAGACAAACAAGAAATATTTTCTTCTCCTGTTCTGGGCCATATTGGAATATAGGGTAGATGGGGAAGCAGTAAAATATTGGGCAGAGTATAGAAAAGGGGGGGGGGGCATTTATTCTGCTATTCTGACTGCTATTACCAGGAAGTGCTATCATTTCTGAACTACTCAACAGAGAATCTATACCAATAAGTGGGAACATTTTTTTTTACAAGAGCTGTATAATAACACCTGACATGTATACAGCACCTTTCCTTTGCAGACATCCATACAGAATCCTGGGGTCACTTCATCTATCAAATATCGAAGTCTTAGAGAGCACAGTGGTGATCCTGGTCTGCAGGACAAGCCTACATAGTTCCCAGTACACTCCCCTAGGAACTCTGTAGCTAACTGATCATGCTCTACACTAAGGGGTCTAAAACTCAAACCCTGAAGGTAAACTCTCCCCTTGACTCGTGGCTACTTAATTGTGGGGCAGATTTTGCGAAGCAGGAGGACCTTTGTCCAAGTCACATTTATTCTGCTTTTTCATAATTTGGAGAAGGGTACTTCAGAATTAATTTTAAAATGACAATATAAACCAGAATTACTGATGATACCTAGTTCCTCTATTCTCTCACTATAGATTTGAGGCAGGTGGTGTGTGTGTGTGTGTGTGTGTGTGTGTGTGTGTGTGTGTGTGCTTTCACATATGTTATTGTTGCGTGTATATGTGTGTATCTGTGTGTTTACTCTTATATGTTTGTGCTGTGTGCACATGTGAGTGTGTGTATTTATTCTCACCTCACATGTTTGTGTTGTATGAACATGTGAGTGGGTATGTGTATGTGTGCAGACTCTCACATATGTTTGTGTTGTGTGCACATGTGAGTGGGTGGGTGTGTAGGTCAGAGGCTGATACTGAGTGCCTTCCCCAGTTGCTTTCCTTCTACTGATTCTCTTTCTAATCCTGGAGTTTACTTACTCAGTGTCCCAGCTGGTCAGGCAAGCCTCCAAGATGTAGTTAGGCAAGCATTGGAGATGGAGTCAGGCAAGCCTCGGAGATCCTCCCATTTTCATTTGTCCAGTGATGAATCACAGATGTGAACTGCCATATCTGGATTTTTACAGAGGTACTGGGGATTGAACACGGGTTCTCATGCTTATGTGGCAGTCACTTTACCAACTGATCTTTGATTAAGAGTCAGTTATCTTTAAACATGAAGATGCTAAGACCTACTATGATGTCACAACACACCTCCAAAAGTGACCACTAGTGTACTCGGAATTACATGGGGGGAAAAAACAGACACTTTCCTTTGCCTTGCACCGAGCATGTCTACAGAAAGCACCCTGTGGCTGTGGATCATGCTTGATGGGCAGGGGTTGAGAGTAGAGTTGTGTTATTACTTAAGAGAGAGGTTCACTTTCATCATGGTAACGGTATAGATTAGGAGTCAAGGATTTGATTTAATAATCTTTGGGTGTGTCGGATACTTGATGCCTCCAATTAACCCTGTCTACTGAAAGGAAAAAATAACTTCCTGCAGTTTCTCTCACTAAAGACTTAGGGTGTTGAGCAGCATGGTAATAAAGCTGCTTCTGGATCCTGTTAAGATAGTCCAGCATCCGTCTGGGTAAGACTGTTCAGGAGGACCAGCTGAGGACAGAAAGGACAAGGGAAAGGAAAAGATTCAGAAAGCTGGTATGAGGGTCAACAACTGGTAAAGAACACGAACGCTGCCACAAGCAACCTACTGTGCCATTTCTAGATCAAAGAGACATAGAAAGTCAATTCAGGGAGAGGACCCAGCAGACATCTAGTTAATTATACTTATGAATCATGTTAAGAATCCACTAGGATTGCTTCATTTTCAGATCAGATTAGAAGAACCTCTGTTCAGCAAACATCTTATTTTTAGTGTCTGCTATGGACAAAGAGCCATGTTCTGTCTCAACAGTGAAATTTTACAATGACAACAAGATACAGCTTTATCTTTAAAGCAAGGAGTTCATGCAAACAGATGCAGGTGTGTGGTACAAGACCAGCTGAGGGAACATGGCAGAACACTGGGAAAAGGAGCTTTGGAATTAGCTGATTTTTTTAAAGCAACTCCTCCATTTTCCAGCTATTTGGCAACATTTTCATATTAAACTCGTGTTATTTTAAGCACACAATAAACTTAAGCATTGAAAATATTTGAAATATTTGGCCTATTATATTCTTTCAATTAGATTAGTTTTAAAAATAATATTGGAATTGGAGAGATGGCTCAGTGGTCATCATTGGGAAGAGAGGCCCCTTGGTACTGCAATCTTTATATGCCCCAATACAGGGGAACGCCAGGGCCAAGAAGTGGGAGTGGGTGGACAGGGGAGCAGGGAGGGAGGAGGGGGAGGGGACTTTCGGAATAGCATTTGAAATGTAAATTAAGAAAATATCTAATAAAAAATGGAAGAAAAATAAATAAATAAATACATAAATAAAAAGAAGACCCTGGGGGGAAAAAAAAAGACTCAAATTTAGTTCCCAGAATCCATGCTGAGCAGTTCAAAATCACCTGTAACACCAGCCCCGGGGGATCTAATGACACCTTCCTCTGGACGCTGTAGAAACCTACATTCACAAGAGTACACAACTTCCACATACTACGCAGCCGTATGTGCACATTTAAAAAATAAATCTTGTTTTAAAAAGTGATTTTATTATGATTTTGTTATGCCCTGAATCAGATAAACTGATTTAAATGCTGTCAGGTTGGTTGGCTGAGAGCGCAAATCAAACTGCAATTTTTAAAAGAATCTCTAAGTAGATTTGAAATTTGGAAAATGGCAACAGAGAAGAGGATCCAGAAATCTAACTGATAGTCTTGGTCATCAGAAATTAAAGCTGTTTATAACGAAGGCATTATGGAAGTCAGGGCACTGCTGTTGGCAAGCAGGAGTTACTAGCATGACATTCTCTGCCCCTGAAGGAAGAACAACAGAAGAATAAAGGCACTCAGAACAGAGGCTCCCAAGGCCAGGGAAATGTTTGCAGAGCTGTGTGTGTAAACCCAAGACTCAGCACCCTGCTGCCTCACAGAAGGGAAAATGAGAAACAGCGAAGTACTGTAGAAAGAATTTCTAGTCTGTCTCCTAGGGAATGGACTTCCTATTCAAGTAAGTAACTCTTTTATGATATAGAGAGTGAGAAAACGAAAGACATAACAGTGTAGCCAGTCTCCCGGGGCAGAAGGTTGTAGATTGATACTGAGATGACTGGTGTTGGGAGGGCAGGAAGCCCCAGGGAAGCATCCAGGAGCCAGAGGGAGGGCAATGGAGTGCCAGCTGGGAAGCGGTGAGTGGCAGAGGAGAGAGCACCTGTGGACTGTGCTTTATGTCACTGCAGCAAAGACAGTCACAGAGAGGAAAACCTGTCTGTGGAAAGGAATGTGGGCTCCAAGACCACAGGGATATGACCGGAGGTCACTGAGTTAATACAGAGGGGTCCCAAAGTTACAGCACATACAGATGAGGGAAGTGCATCCCACCCAAGAAAGGACAACCTTCTGGAATATTCCAAGCCAGAGGCTTTTTGCACTCATTCACAGGGCCTCGGAAACAGCTGGCAATCAGGCTTCCTACACTGAACTAGAATTCCTTTTGATATTCACCTTCCCTAAGAATACTCAAATATAGCAGTGTTGAGTATCTGCTATGAGCTAATAATGTTCCCAGTGCTTAGGGAGTGTATAATATGGGTACGGCAGGGCAGGATACTGTGTTGTGGAGAGGTACACACAAAACTACAAATTACAGTGAACTCGGGAGTTTAAAGAAGGTTCTTTGTATCTACCGAGGAAGGACATTTTTAAATGACTGGGGAATTGAAAGGGTCACAAAAAAGGTAACATTGAATTTGTATCTTCAAACTCCTGTATATAGAGATGTTATATTAGTCAAGGTTGTCTAGAGGAACAGTCTGATAGAATGAAATGATATACATATATACATGATATAAAGATAGATAGATAGATAGATAGATAGATAGATAGATAGATAGATAGATAGAGCGAGCAAGCAATACATATAGTGACAGATGATGGATTGTTTTCATATAGATATGATTTATTAGCTTGACTGGGTATCTCAACCCTGGCAGTCTCATATTTAAATATTGAGAAAATTTGCTCAGTCTGTAAAGCAGAGTATCTTAGTATTAGCCTGAAGCTGAAGGCCTGGAAGAATTCCTACAGATCTTCTGGCCTTCAGTCTACATTGAGTTCCTCAAGGAGCTAGTTCAAACATCAGAGATGGGTTGCTGAAGCAGCAGAATGGATGTCAGTGACAGCAAGAGTGTAAGCAAGCAGGCAAAGGCTACTTTCCTTTTTCCTTATCCTTCTACCTGAGTTGCCATTGGAAAGTGCTCCCCACATTCGGAGTGGATCTTTCCACTTCAGATAACATGACCAAGAAAGTCCCTCACAGGAGGGCCTGCTGTCTTGCCCTTTAGTTGATTCCAGTTCCAGTCAGATTGACAACCAAGGTTCGTTGTCACAGATGCTACCTGACCTATAGAGACTCTATATCTGATCACTTTAGACAGTTAATGAACTGAAAAACTAGAATCTGGAAAGAAGACAAAACAAAAAAGAAATATTATTTCTGTATAGTGTAAGGTACACAGTTCTGGGCAAGTAAGGTAATGGTTCATCTCAAGGGGTGATAGAGAAGGACAGGGCTCATGAGGGTTGATGCAGAGCTAGAACAAGAGCAGGGAGTGGCAGCATCAGGGATGGATGACTTGCTTTCTCCACGGGATCCTCCATCTGTCCTCCTAGCTCACAGCTCACACCAAGGGAGGCTGTTGCTAGGGTTAGAAGGGAGGCTGCTAAGAGGCCTCCTACCAGCAAGTAAGGAGAAAGAGCTTCCCCCGAGCATGGCAGAAATCTGGGGTTAGCTACCTACACAGTACTTCATTCATTTCCCAAGCCTCACTAGAGATATATTTCATCTCATGTACATGTGTGGGTTGCATATAATACGTAGTATATTGAACAGATTTCTGTTACTGTGACAAAATGCATGAGCTAACTTAAAAACTAGAAAGGTTCACTTTGGCCTGTGGGGTTGATAGTTTCATAAGCAGGGGCCCATTGCTTTTAGATCCCTGTAAGTTCATGGTGTGAGTATGCACAGCAGAGAAAATTGTTTAGCCCACAGCCTGGAAGCAAAGAGAAATGGCATAAGGCTGGTACCCCACAATCTGCTTTTGAGGTCATGTACCAAATGACCTAAAACTTCCCACCAGCCTTTACCCTTTAAAGCTTCTGCTGCCTTTTCCAAAATCAAGCTGCAAAAGCAGACTTGAAGACGTGGGCCTTGGAGAATATTCCAGAGTTAAACATTACTAAGCCATCTCTAGATTCATGCATAACAAATACTTGGAATCAGGAGGAAAGATGGTCATCTCTGAAGGCTTTCTATTATAATTGTCAAACCAGAGGTCAAGAGTGGGGGGAAGGTATACACTGCCATAGAAACCGCATCCGTACCTGCCCGTTTCTCTCGGCAGAACCTGCCTGATTACTGGCCCTTGCCATTAATCACCTGTCAGGAATTGCCTCTCCCACACCTGCCACTGGTACCCTGACAGCTTTTGCCTCCTTGCTCCTGAGTGATGGAGGGATGGTTAGGCCTTTTCCATCATGCATTTTGATCACACTGTCATCCCGAGGTGACACGCATCTCCTGCCTGGGACTTGGCCCCAAACATGTCAGCCCCAATGTGATACCCTATGATGGTTGGCTAGAAGATTCCAAAGACAGATTGATGGCAGTCAGGATTTGCTAGGTGTCAGCACCAGGTCACCTGCTGTGACACATGAGCTCCTGGCTCACACAGAAGTACAGCAGGGAGATGAGACTGACTGCACTGGCCTCTTCGGAATAAGGCTGGGCCTAATTGCAAAGGTGCTCAGCTGTGTCTCTTCCAGGGTCAAAGGCAGGTCAGGACAGGCCAGAATTCTAAAGCAGAGAGGAGGTGGAGCTTGGTCTTGGCACATATTATTCTGAAAACTCCTTGATGGCAGCCTTAACAAAGAAAGAACTGGAAGCAGGAAAGAAGGTTTCTATGACTCAGAGACCAAACATTCTAAGAGAAAGGAGGAGTCCTTAAGCCCAGAAGGGCATTGCAAGGAGCCCACTTGCAGAGGAAGCACGCTTGTAGTCAGTATCATACTCCAGAAATGGTTTTAGCACCAAAGTCACTAAACCCTACCCCAGTAGGAAGTCAACGCTTCTACCTTCGTCTCACACAACACTCTGATCTTGTCTTGGCATTTCTCGCTATTTCCCCTTCATTTTCATTTTTAAAAATAGTTTTATTAATTCCTTGAGATTTCCTAATTGTATTTTGATCATATACATCCCGACCCCCAGATCCATGCTTATTCCACATCCACCCAACTTTATGTTATCGCTTGTTTGTTTGTTTGTTTCCTTTTTTGAGACAGGGTTTCTCCATATAGCCCTGGCTGTCATTGAACTCTCTTTGTAAACCAGAATGGCCTCAAACTCACAGAGATCCAATTTTCCCTGTCTCCCTAGTGCTGGGAGCATGCCATTGTGCTTGGCACACACACACACACACACACACACACACACACACACACACACACACAAATGTTTTGGTTGGTTCTCTTATGAGGGGCTCATGCCCTTAGAGAAAATTGACTTTCTCTTTCCTCAGGCTCTCAGTTAAATTTTATGTCCTTGGCTAGGGGTGGACTTCTTGCCCACCTCTAGACTCTGTGATGAGATTTTTGTCTGGCTTGAGTGTGTACAGGTCTTGTGCATGCCATCAGAACCATTGGGAATTCAGATGGGAAACTACCCTGTTATGTTTTGAAAATTATTTTCCTTGTGGCCGTCCACTGCCTCTTGCTCTTAAAGACTCCCTTTCTCTTTTTATTCTACAATTCACATTTTAGATTATTATGTTGTCCTTTTAGGGTATGTACCAGGTCATAGGTGAGCATGGTCTGTTAGTTACTTTTCTTGCTAGTGTAACAAAAGTTCCTAAGGAGAGAAACTTTATGTTGGCTCGTGGTTCAAGAATGCAGTCATTCATGAAAGGGGAGGCATTGCTATAAGTGTGCTAGGCAGCTGGTCACATTACATCCACAGTAGAAAGTAGTGAGAGACGAATGCTACTGTTCAGCCTGCTTTCTCCTTTGTATATAATCCAGGATCCTATCCCCGAGATGGGTGGTACCCAGTTAGGGTAGGTCTTCTCACCTCAATTAACATAATTTAGAAACTCTCTCATGGACATACCTAGAGATGCATCTCTGGGATAATGCTAGATCCTGCCATGTTGGCAGTCAAGGTTAACTGTCACACTTGTCCATTTGAGAGTTATTAGAAAGGCTGTCCTTGAAATCTGCTTTCTAGTTACAACTGAGTTTCCACTGTCTTCATGGCTGCTGCTTAGGAAGTCTTTGGAATCTGAACCCATCTCTTGTGTATTTCCTACCTGTCTATATCCCAGCACTGCTCAGGATGACTGGTATGTGTGCTTTGCCTTTAGAGCTCCATCGTACAGCCCACTGCAGACACGTTGTGTAGCCCTGTCTAGATACACAGACTCCAGCTTTTATTATCAAGGTCACAGTTTCCAGGAAACTCAAAGCATTTCTTGAGCTCACCTAGTAAACTCTACAGTTGAAATGGCAGCTATTTCAAATGCCACAGAAAAGAGTAGGTACTGATGGAAAGGTCTGGTCCTGACCACAGAAAAGGGTGCTGACATAACCAAAGCAGTGTATTTTGTTGTCATCTTGACTAAATTTCACTCTTTCTTTACCACATAGTCTCATTTGAGGGTAATTTCTTTGGATGACTGTCCAGGTTAACAAAGGGACCCCTTTGCCCATCCCCCTGATGTTGTTTGTAATTACTGATGGTAATTAAGACATGTGTAATTTCTTCTGGTGTCTTACAATTGCTTATTCTGTGTCCTTCACACCTTCGCTCAAGTATTCATTAATCATCGATTGCTTTTTACTAACGGTCCTCTCCCCTCCCTTACTATTGATGTGATTATTATTGTGTTACCATTCTTGGGGACTCAATTTTCTCATCCTTAAAATGGAGCTAATGACATTGTGCAAGAAGGCAACTGCAAAGATGGAATTGTGCATGCATGGTTGGGTGGTCACACTTAAGGATCACAGCTAGCACACTGCACAGCTTCGTTCTTTGTTATCTCCAAAAGGAAATACATTGTTTTCCCCTCCTTCAATCTGTATTGTATAGAAGCAGCATTCTAATAGTCCTCCAAATACAGATGTGATTACCTTGCCTTTACCCAGGCTGTTTTCTGCCTAGCCTGGGAAGAGAATTCCTTGACCAGGCTGCCTGGTGAGAAGACCCTGTCCCTAGCCCATCCATGGTTTCCACAGATTCCCTGCTCACTTATTCATCTCCTAAGCTGTCCATCATGAGAACATTTATAAGCTCCTGTGTTTGTTATTATGATTTCCTACTAAGCTGCAGGGGTAGAGAATTAAAGATGTCAAAGGCTGTCAGGAGACAAAATTGAAACATCCCCAAAGATAGTTTCAATGTGGAGCCAGCATTTCCTGGCACACTGGGCAAATCTAAAGACCAGAGGAATTCTTGGAATATTGAACAAAGGGAGAGAAAGTGCTGGGACCAAAGGCACAGTGAAGCTTGAGCTTAGTGGGTTAGCACTGCCTGATCCATATTGTAAATCACTTCTCCCAGGTTTCCCCTCTAGCTGTCTGATCGGATTTCCTGCCTCTCCTTCCCTCCCACCTTTGTGTGTAACCTTTCTATTCTCACTGGAAGAATTCTTGTTACTTCTCACTGTCAAAAGCATGGAGCATGTTTTTGTTTTTTTCTTTTGTTTTACCAGATCTTCAACGTCCTTCAACAACTGAGCCACAAGGCGTTGAATGCCCTTTTCAAGTGCACCCCACATTCTGCCACCCCAGAGGCGTGCTCTTTCTCAAGTCTGCACAGATCCTTTGAGTTTGCTGATACTGTCTCTTCTGCCTAGAATGACCTTTTCCTGTTCGTACATGCTCCTTTAATTCTCAAGCCAACACTAGAAGGAACACACTATCATTGTCCCACTTTACAGTTGGATAAACTGAGATAAAGACTTAAGTGGTTTCTGCAGAGACGGCATGTGTTCTAACAAAGCAACTGACCTGAGCCCAGATAGTGGAGGTCTGGAGCCTCTATCCCTACACTTTGGGCATCTCTTCACCAGGGAATTTGACAGAGAGACTAGTGACACACAGGGCAGACTCAAGCTCCCATTTGGCCAATTTTTATGTGCCCTTTCTCTTCCTAGAATATTAAATAAAACATTCTGCATGTTTCTCCTACCAGGCACATACATACAATGTTGGATATTGCATACATGCTAAAATATACATGTCCCCAGTTATAAATATGCATTTAGTTGTCTCTATTACAGGATGGTGAGAGTTTAGAAATACTCTCACCTCCATCTCTACCCTTTCAGTCAGGTCCACTGCCTGTTGCATGTTGGGTACCTAATCATTATGGAGCTGAATTAAAATGAATTTCCTTGAATGACATGGAAGGCAGCAGTGGACAGCTTGGTTATGCCTGCTATCCAGCAGTTCCTAGACACACACTGATAAATGTAAACTCCTTGTCAAAAATGACAGTCTGACAAACTGTGTGTGGCAATCATTTCTGACCTGCAATTGTCCCAGCAGGTCTGGAAATGGAACTTGAAGTGTTCTTGAGAGAGTCCACCCTTGGTCAAGAACTTCTCCTGAAATGGCCTTGGAAAGATCAATTTGGCTTCCTGTCTGAGACTTATTAGTCAATTCTAACAGATACAGGTATCCTTGGCATATTCTAGCTCTTCCAAGGTCCCTTCAATATCAATTGTGAGCCCTTAGATTTTCTCCCTCTTGCTGGTTATTGGGCTTTGAAGAGCCCTCCAAGAAGCCAGAGGGCACACTTCACTGGCACGTGAGAGTCCTGAGCTCTGGGCTGCTTTGAAGGTACAAAAATCAGGTAAGACACAGCCTCCATACTATAAATTGTCACAGTCTTACAGACAGAGATATGAAGTCAGAATTGTGCTGTGCTAGATTGTAGACACCTAGCAGAGGATGCTCAGAGAACGCTAGAGACTCTCTATCATTTCAAAGTAACCTTTCCAGAGAGAAAACTCTTTGGGTGAACCACCAAACAACAGGACATAGGAAGAATAAGGAGCCTGGATTCCCTTATTAATTCTATCTCTGAAGAGCTCCTGAATTTGTACATTAGCATACCATCTCTGGTCTTTCAGAGTAGAGTTTCTAGCAACTAAACTGCCTAATTCTCTCTCTCTCTCTCTCTCTCTCTCTCTCTCTCTCTCTCTTTCTGTCTGTCTGTCTCGATTTATTAATGGCACAGATGGCAGAATATTATTAAATAAATAAAATAAATTGAATGATCCCTTTCTTAAACCGAACTAATCATGCTCTTGGAGAAGGACTCCTTACTATAAGGCATAAAGTCTTGTGACCCAACCCAGCTTCTCCTTCATCTGAATCTTGTGTCTCCACATAAACATGCAGCAACCACATTTGCCCCTTTTAATTCTTTCTGCCTCCTTACTTTAGAAGCTTGTACATATTACTCTCTCTGCTTGTGTATGTCATGGTCTTCATGTTTTGATTCTTTTGCTCTTTGTTTGTTTTAGTTTTAAGTATTGTTTATTGATTCTTTGAACAATTCATATATATCTGATCAAAATAAATATATACATATATGTGTATATAATGCATACATGTATATAATGTATATCTAAAATAATTAATTAACATGTAATATTTTTATCATATCTACTCCTATTTCTCTTCTAACTCTCTCCATAACTACCCTTCAATTTCACATTTTTTTAAAAATAAATTCACTGAGTCCAATTAGTACTGCCCATGTATATATGAGTGTGGGGCCATCCACTGGATGGAAACCCACTAGTAGCCACTTACCCAACGAAAAATGGCCTTTCTTCACCCAACAACTATTAAACATCAATATCTCATCAGCTATGGAGGATCCCTCAGCATCAAGTTCCCCTCTGCATCCACACGGGAATATTGACTGCCCTCATCCTTTGCAAATCTTGTGCAGGCAGCCACAGCTACTCTGAATTCATGAACACCGTTGTCTTATCATGTCCATAGGTCAGCACTTCACAGCAATCTTCCTCGTCCTCTGGCTCGTTGCTTTGCTTTTTTAATGTTTTGGAAGAAAACAGGCTTTATTGGAAGTTCTCTAAGAGCAATGCACTAAACAGTATCAGGAGCTTTGCCAACCCACCTGGTACCTTATATCATTGCTTCACCACACTGTATCATGTCGATATTCACGTTTGATCTTATTCACTCCTAGCCATCATCACATTTTGTGATTATTTTTCTTATATTTATTTGTCGGTAGAAGCAGGTTGCTATTTTCGTCTACTCTCCCCACTAAAGCATGATCACATGGGAACTTGGATCATGTTAGCTGGTCATTAGTATCTGGCACATGACAGGTACTCAAGAAACAGGTATTGAATGAGTTAAAGAAAAACACATGGGCTTGGGAACATCAAAGAAAGAATAATTATCTGGGACACACTATGGTGTTGTGTGGTCGATGGAGGGGAGACTGGACTGAGGAGTACCCTGTCTGCCACTCAGAATGTCAACAATGTCGTGGACAATCACTGGGATGTCTGAGGAACTGTAACACAGTGGGTATTTTCACACAGAAAGCACTTTTGAGATTTGTCCAAATTCACCTCCATGAGTAATGTGACCTTGGAATCTGGTCTTAAATGGCTGGGTCTCTGCACTGTGTACTTCTGAATTCTGAAATGGGGCTATGCATTTTACAACTCCTCTATACACAAAAATCTATTTACAGTTCTCCAATTGCTTACTATATTATTGCTTATTTTATTATTTTTCTCCTTTAAGGGATAACTCTGGGAAAGAAATGGAGTCATTAGAGTAGTTTCTCACCTTCTTTGTCAAATGCTGACAAAAATTTAAGAGGAACTATGATGGCTACACAGTTCTCTGTCTTCTGATCCCACCTGAGACATAAAATAAAGAATTTATATGTAACCACATGTCACTCTCCCACTCTGACAAGCTCTCTCCATATTTTATCACCAAACATTGTAAAGTATACAGACATACATGATATAGTGAAAGTTTTATGTTGCCTTCCAAAAAGTCTCTATTGCAAAAGAACCAGAAGCTGTCAGCCAAGATATATCTGTACAGAAATGACTGTAACAGGCAATATATTTGGGATTCTCCTTTGTCCAACCCCCAACTATCTGACCAATGGAGAGCTTTGCATTATTTGAACTGGAAATGTCCTTTTGATAAATTTGTTCAAGTGTGAGCTTTACTTACAAAAGGCATCCACTTCATGTATTTTCTGGGAAAAGCAATATGTTGAATCTGAAAATGATTCTTTCACTGGGCAATATTAATCAAACAGTAAATCATAGGAGAGTCCCTTATGAATGATCTAAACCAAGTCTCTTTCTCTCTTTGAAATATAACCAGGATCAAGTCACTGAGACATGCTGTCCAAAACTCTCCTTGTTCAAACTAAAACCACAAGATAACTTATCTAGTCTAATTGCCAGTGAGTATAATATTCTGAAAAGGTTCACTAATATTATCAATAGTTTCATTTTCTACCAAATTTTCATGGAATTGTATTCAAGGTATTAGAACACTTAGCCTTTAGTTTGACTTTAAGAATGACCTAGTGTTTATGTCCTGAACATTTCTCATATTTTAGTGTTCCCCTTCAGAAACTAAACAGTCCCAACTCTGCCAGTGTCCTCAACCTGGTACCTAAGAAGATTCATGCCAATTGAGGGAAATTTGTTTCAGAAAACTATCCATCAGTTAGTTTCGAGCATTATCATCATCCATTTTTGTAGTTGAGTATTGACCTGGTCAGATTTAACCACTCTTAACTGAAGAGTCATTTTGCCACTTCCTAGCATTGCCTAAAGCAGACTCAATTGAGGGATTGCTCACATCAAACTGGTCCATGAGAATGGCCTTTATTGTTCATTGATGTGGCAGAAGCCAGTCCACTGTTGGTAGCACCACTCCCGGAGCAGGTCAAAGGCTGTATGAGAAACATAAGCATGAGCTGACAAAGCTGTCTTCTTCCGTGGTCTCAGCTTCAAGTTCTTCTTGAGTTTCTGTCCTGATTTCTCTCGATCATGGATGTTGACCCAGAAGTATAAGCAAAACAAAACAAAACAAAACAAACCAAACAAACAAACAAACAAACTTTCTTTCCTCTTTAAGTTGCTTTAAGTCAGAGTGCTTTACCACAATTATCCTATCTAGATTCTCCTTCCAGCTAAGCAACTAGGAATTTTATCCCACATACATAAGTAAAGAAACAAGAACAAAAGAGAGACCCCCGTCTAATCTATTGGTTGTATTTTGGGTTTAAGCACATACTGGATTTTGTGGGAGGTTGAAGAATGAATTCACAAAGAAAGGCAGAGTTCCATCTTTAACTACTATGGTTTGTTTCTAAGAGGTTTGGGCAGCCCAGTATTTCCCTCAGATTTTCTCAACCTCCAGAAGAGGCTGATACTACAGCAGCATGAGTTGGGCTAGGATGGAATCAGGCTGAGGTGGAATCAGGCTGAGGTGGAATCAGGCTGAGGTGGAATCAGGCTGAGGTGGAATCAGGCTGAGGTGGAATCAGGCTGAGGTGGAAGGGTCCGGACTTCACTTTCTACTTTCATTTTTCAAGAGCAAATCTGTTACTGTCAAGTAAGTCTGAAATTCCACTTGGAGATGAAACTGAAATTGAGCTCTGAAAAACCTCCACTGAAGAGCACCAAATTACGTGAGAATTTATGTTTAAATACCAGACTCTATTTTTCTAATAATTCCCTCTGGGTAAGGAGGAGATGAGTGCACAGAATCTGGGATGGATGTCTGGCCCATCCCCCACCTCTTGTCTGTATCAGTTCCCCCTAGCACCAAAGTAGATCACATCCTACAAACATGGTACGTGTCATCCACGGGGAACCAGGATGCATGAGCAATATGAATATTGGAACTGTCTCCCTTACATTTGCCCTACTTTTAAAAAAATGGGAGATTTGGGGATGTCAAAAAGTGTGCCAATGTTTTACTGAACATGAATGAACATGTTTATAAAGAAGAGAGCATTGATGGGTTTCTCAGGAAAGAGCATAGCATAATCAGGAGAGAAAGAAATGGTGAGGACAGGTCCTTGAAACCAGATAGAGGTATTTGTTGAATATGGTCCACATCAAAAGGCTTCCGTTATAAAAACCATTTCTGTTTACTTGCATAGCATTTAATTACTTCTTTATAAAATCTTTTCTTCAGTAGACCCAAATATTTAGTTCAACCAGAATGCTGATAAATATTTTTCCTTGATAGCATAAAGCGTTGCATAGTTTCTGACACAAGATGTGTTCCAGGCTACAGGTAGAGAGGACTGAGTAAATGCCAGTCTAAATGTGTGCTCTGACACAGGAGAGGAATGGACAGGCCCCACTTCCTCTTCAGATCCCCTCTCAGCCCTCTACCCTATACCCTGTGTTCTGTGATATCAGAGTGCTTAAACCATGCCAACAGCTGCCCTTGCTGGCTGGCTCCCACTGGGTTCTATTCCATAGGAGGCACTCAGAGATACCAACATGCAGGGAGTTTCTCCTTTCCTACAGGGACCATCAGTGATATGAGAAACTGCTTCTTCTCTTTGTTCCCTCAGAGCTAGAGCAGTAACTACACCTACTACCATCAGACCTTAGGTTTGGCAGAATTTGTTTTCGTAAACCCAGCTGTCTACACTTTGAAAATATCTCCTCCATTACACCCAGCCCAATTATGAAAGATGAGCCTGCAGTTTCTCTTTCCAAGTATAAGAAACCGGGCAATGTCAAGGTTATTTTGAACAAACTGTTTCTGTCCTTTTCTGTTTGCTTTTAATAGACTTTATTTTTAGAAGATTGTTAGGCTTACAGTAAAATTGAAAAGGTAGGGGTTTCACACATACCCCATGCTACACGTTTAGTCTCCCTGAGTGTCAGTGTCCCCCACAGGAATTATGCTATCTTTTCTACACATGGACAAAGTCAACAACTGATCTTAGATTTAGGAGTTTATAAACTATAGTTGATTTCCTATAGGAAATTCAGAGTTATCTACATTTACATTGTAGGGTGCATTGTTTCTACCTAAATTGAAGCGGGGTGGCAAGATTTTAAGAACCCAAGAGAGTACACCCAAACAGAGAATCTCTATGCACTGGAGGAAGGGTCCACACAGGCTAGTTTAGAATATTCCAAAGAGAAACCTCTGAGCGCATGTTTTGTTTTGAATCCTGGGAACCAAGAATATCTAGAATAAAAGAGACCTTTCCTCTTGGAGTTGGTCCTTGGCACTCTCATGACTGCAGTGACTGGGCAGTTATCATCTCCTCCCCTGCACATTTCTAGAGCCCCAGAGCTCCTTGCCTCTTGGGGAAACTGGCCACAATGAGAAGCTAGCCTATCATTTAGAAAGCGTTTTCTTCTTTGGACCCCCATCCACAGACCTAGGCTGACTCTGGAGGGTGAGCAGCACACAAAGAAGCTAATCTGTCATCCCTCTGATAGCCTTTCCTAGGATGAAGACAGCAGACACATTCATTCCCGCTACGTTTTCTCACCTCCAGGCTCAGATCCCTAGGTGCCAGTGGCAGAAGTATGATTCTCTGAACACATATGGCATTTTATTTATCTGTGTCTTGAACAGGACATTGCTTTTGAGGTGTACTATTCCCAGAGTACACTGGCAATATTCCTTTCTTGATTCCAAGTCTGCTTCCATCAGTGCAAACCAAACGTATATTAGCTAAGCCAAAAAAGAAAGAAAGGTCCTGTGACATTTGCTTAACCTTTGAGCAAGCACCCAAAAGTCTGGCCAGACTGACTACTCACTTTCCACCACCTCTGGGTTAAAAAAAAAAAAAAGTCAACCATTTGTGGGTTTAAAAAATACTAACATTCTATTACTCTAAACATTGAGTTTACACCAACCCTTGTGGGGAGGGAGGACCTGGGTGATAGCTGTGGGAAGACTGCTCAATATTGCCACAACAGAGCAGGCTCTTAATCCACTTAGACACAAATCTACCCAATAGACCTTTCTAGAAGAGGGAAGCACATGTCTGCCCTAAGGGGCAGAATTCTGTAGTGCTCTCTGTGGACCTCTGGACACAGTCAGGTGATAGACTCTGAGTCTGGCATTATTTATTTGAGTGAGTAGAGAAAAAAAAAACCAACAAAATCAGCTTAATGTCTTATCATTTGACAGCTTTCAGGTAGACTTGAGCTGCATAAGGAGTGTTGAGAGTAGCCCATTGGACCACAGATGATGGTTTGTGGTTCCAAGAGTATTTTGGAAGATCAAAAAATAGTTTCTACTAAGACAATGACCATAGTGCTTAGATCATGTATATGCATATGTGTATATGATGTATAGGTGTCTGTTAATGTGTCTGTGTGTATATATCGCTTAAACCACTTAGATTCATTTTCCAGAAGTTTCCTTTGTAGCTGACCTCCTTCTACTCCTGTAAGATCCTCCGTGAACATCATAAAGTTGTCAACAGAGCGATTGTTGTCCCCACTCTGTGAATGATCAGTTTGCTTATCCCTACATAAAGACTAAGACAGAAATGATATTTCAGAAACGTCATCATAATGATTTCATGTCTAGGTAAGAAAATAGCGATAGGCGTAGGCAGATCTGGAACAACATTCTGATGTCAAGTTCAAAGTCGCTCCCATTAGACTAGAATTGTTCCATTTTGAGGTAATGAGAACCATCTGGTAAGAACATAATCTCCACTGCACAAGCACAAGTGGGTATTGTAATGCTATGGTAGATAGTAGATAGTTCTAATTGTTCTCTTCCATAGGAAAAAAAGAAAGAAAGAAAGAAAGAAAGAAAGAAAGAAAGAAAGAAAGAAAGAAAGAAAGAAAGAAAGAAAGAAAGAAAGAAAAAGCATAAAAATCTTTCTTTTGCTGTTAAGCATGCACTGGCCTACATTCTTTGTGTATCTGTGACTATGTCTCTTGTCATTCTACCCTGGAAGGACAGCTTCCTCCTGCTCTTCACACCAATCACACTGACCTGTGCTTTCCTTGAGGTACCTGCATTCTCCCTGTAGCCTTAGACCTCATATGCTTGGCACCCAGTGCTCACTTATAAAGAACAGAAACTAGGATCAAAATCAACTGGGTTGGAGTCCAGAAGTGCCTAAGAGTCTTGCCAAGATACTCTCCTACATTGAAGGTGGAACTGACAAAAGCGTGCACAGATCAGCACCGATGTTCACCTGCACATTTGGTCCTAGCCAGATGTTCTACTTTCATCCCAATTGCTATGACAAAACACTGTGACCAAAAACAACATAGGGGAGAAAAATGTTTACTCGGCTTAAACTTTCAGGTCATAGACCAAATCTGAGAGAAGTCAGGGCATGGATTTGAAGTATGTACCATGGAGGAAAACTGCTTGCTGGCTTGGTTGACGTTTCATGTTTAGCTAATTTTCTAATACAGCCCAGGACCACCTGCCTAGGGAACTGTGCCACCCATGGAAGACTGGGCTCTCCTACCTCAATTGATCAGGGTAATCCTCTATAGACCTTTTCATAGTCCAGTCTGATCTGAATGATCTCTCAGTTGTGACTCTTTTCAGGTGCTTCAATTGGAGTCTATGCTCAATCAACAATAAAAGCTAACTATGCATGAGAGGTAGCCCATGTCTGACGCAGCTTACATGGTTAGGAACCAGAGACAGGATAGCTCAGAGACATAGGATAGAAACAAACATGACTGGCAAAAAAAAAAAATACAAACAGTCAATGAAATGATTCCTAATTATATTCTGCTATACCCATAGGTTGGTGCCTAGCCCAACTGCATCAGAGGGGCATCATTCAGCAACTGGTGGGAGCAGATGCAGAGACCCACAGCCAAACATGAGGTGGAGCAAGGGGAACTCTACAGAAGAGAGGAGGAAAGGCTGTAGGAGTCAGAGGCACTGAGGACACCATGAGAACGTGAGCCAACTAAGCAGGCTTCTATGGCCTCACAGAAGCTGCAGTGACAAACAAACATTGTCCCTGTGTGGTGGACTCACAGAAGCTGCAGTGACAAACATTGCCCCTGTGTGGTGGACTCACAGAAGCTGCAGTGACAAACATTGTCCCTGTGTGGGTCTGAGCCAGGTCCTCTTCAAATAATGTTTGCTTCTGTAGCTTGGTGTTCTAGTGGGATTGCCAACAATGAAAGTGTGGGGGTGGGATCTCTGACTCTTAGGCCTGCTCTTGGGGCTCTTTGCCTCCTACTGGGTTGCCTCATCCAGCTGTGGTATGAGGGTTTATGCCCAGTCTTATATCTTATTAGGCCATGTTAAGTGCTATTCCTAGGAGTCATGATTATTTCTTTTTTCTCTTCTCTTCTTTTCTTTTTTTCCATCTTTCTTTTCTTCTTTCTGTCTTCCTTCCTCCCTCCCTCCCTTCCTTCCTTCCTTCCTTCCTTCCTGTCTTCTTTCTTCCTTCCTTCCTTCCTTCCTGTCTGTTTTCTTTCTTTCTTTCTTTCTTTCTTTCTTTCTTTCTTTCTTTCTTTCTTTCTTTCTTCCTTCCTTCCTTCCTTCTTTCCTTCCTCCCTCCCTCCCTCCCTTCCTTTCTTCCTTTCTTCCTTTCAGAAAACAAGAGGACTTGATCTAGGAGGGTAGGTGGCCTGGTGGACTGTGAAGAGCAGGGGGGTAGAAACTGTGGTTGGGATAAAGTGTATGAGAGAAGAATAAAATTTAAATTATAAAAAGCTAATTGACAGGCACCTTTCTTTAGAATTTCTATTGGAACTGGGGTTTAAAGCCACTATGAACACCAATTTGAAATTTAATAGCAGATGCCATATTCAAAGTGAAAAATCTTTGACTTAGCCTTTGTCTCTGAGCTATCCTTTCCTAAGGCCCCTGAGGCTCATTGCCTTTTGGTGGAGATCCCCTCTTGTGGCACATCTATTTATAATTGATGTCAGCACTTCAGATACTGATGAAATTCTGGGTGTCATGTCTAGATTGCTTCAGATCATGATCTGTTAGCTCTTTCAGTTTCCCAAATAATGATCCATTGAGTCAAAATATTCAAATCCCTGTTTGCTTACCCAAGAGGCCCAGGAGATGACTTATGGGCTACAGTGCACAATATTTCTTCTCTGTACTTTATCTCGACAAATAAATGCTTATAACTCTGGATTCAGGAAAGGTTGTTTATTCTTCAGAGCTGACATCCCATTACACAGAAAACAAAGTATGCATTGGGATTTAGTCCCCTAAGTGTCCATCATGTCTTTGTCTATGAATGTCTGTGTGGGTTTCCCTGTCAGCTCCTGACATGTGTGACACACTTTTTTTTCTACAGAAGATAACATCCCATCATTCTTTTTCTCCCCCTCGACATTTGACAATCTTCCTCCTACTTGTTCACAAAATAAAGCTCTAGCTCTTTAATAAAGCAATAACTAAAAAATTAAAGCTCTTGTAGGATAAAGGCAGTATATTACCTTTAGAGAACTAGCCAGGCAGATAGGAAAAAGGGTCATGGATACTCTGAAGTTTCACTGAAGACAAGCATAATACTACTGTGGTTTTAGGGGATCAAGAGGAATATGGGGTAGAGGGAAAAATAAAGCAAGGGACCCACTGCCGTTTTAATGGTGCCACAGGAAAGCCACTTCTTCCTTAATAGCCATCACCAATCCAACCAATCTCTTGGTTGTCCCTTCTGTTACATGAACCCAGAGAAACAGGAGCATGTTTGGTCAAAATTGCAATGTGGTAGATTGAGATCTAGAATGCAGGAAAGAGACCATGAAAGGGCAAATGTGAGTTCTGTGGGCAGGCCACCAGCTAGGACTTGTGCAACAGCTATCTCTTGTGCATCTCTGAGTCTCAACATCTTGAATCCCACCCTGGGGATTCTCTGAGAGTTTTGTTAATGATAATATCTATGCAGTGCTGGTTGCAAGGGTCTCACTGCTGTGCCAGGCTTTTACATGAGTGTCCCACCACCTCCAGTGGACACAGAACCTCTGGTCTTTTCCACCATGTACACACTTGCTTATGATCACATATGCATACACACACACACACACACACCCCTAAAAATAAGAAAAGTAAACCTTTGATAAAGAGCAGAAAAACCAATTGTTTTCCTACTATGACCCTCAGAGGAAAGTTGTTCTCTACTCTTACTGATGAAAAGGGGTCCTGATATTATGAGGAAACAACTTCCATAAGAATGGAACATCTGAGTTTGAAGTTCACATACTTTTTAATAATTTCACAAAGATCCCTGAGCATCTACAGTGTCCCAAAGATAGGATGAAGATACATAGACATACTCTTTAATGCATTTATGGCTTGATGCATTTCTGACATATTCTGGTCATTTGTTTTCTCATTGTGAAATAAACACATCTTACCAGGTCATCACTGATTGTAATTAGGAAATAAACACATCTTATCAGGTCGTCATTGAGATCAACTTTTATCCTATTTTTGAACTCCCCAAGTTCAAGGAAACTACTCAATTAAGTGTGGGACCCTAGCATAGTCAGAAATGAAGATGAGCTGTTGACATTTTGGCAGATAGTTTTTAGCTCACTAATCATAGACATCTTCTGTGGTATCAGCCCAGGCTTCCATGTTACTAGAATTTAAGGGAAAACACATTCACTTGTTCATGGGTAAGCTGTTGACTTTGCCTCCTGGCTAGATTTACCCTTCCTCCTGTTGGTTGAGTATTAAGTTCCTTTACAGATATTCAAACCCCAAACAGCACCCTCTTTAGAGACCGTGCTGGAGGCAGGAAAAACGAAAGGGTGCTAAGACGAATGAGCTGTTCACTGGACACCCTCACATCATTTTAACTACAGGCTCCTGTTTTCTGAGACTCTCCCCAACCCTATCAAGGCAATCTCAAAGCACATTTTGTCCCTGACCACACGATGTCAGGTTAGCTAGGTGTAGCAGACTATACAGCTATGACGATGGGGGCAGGGCCGCCACATTTCCCCATGTGCAGCCCACATTCCATTCCCTGGAAATATTTTATTAGTTCTATCTTGGGAAATTTTCTGTCACTTTTTTTTTTCCACTCTGAAAACTCTTGTTTTTAAAAAAAGAACCTTTAAGAAAATCTTTTAAAAGTATGTTTCCTAAACCAACTTAGGAAACTGTTCTACCTCTAATTAGATCGTTTCCAAATTCTTTTTTAGATTAGGTTCCCTGGGGTAGGCCTTGCTCTTGAGCCCCCCCCAACCCACCCCCACCTCCACTCCTGGAACTTCTCTCAACCTGACTTCAGACTAAACCTCCTTTCTGGAGGTCACAGAACTCTCATGTCTAGTCAGACCCTAAAGTCAAAGCTAAGACCTTGGGGGCTCTGAAACTTGAATTTCAGACATGGTTTTAATACAGAGATATCCAATAAGAGTCCAAAGTGGTTTAAAAATTGAATGTCTGGGCTCTGTCGGCTTCCCCCACCTCCTGGCTATGTCCTCTTGCTATGCACACACAGCTTGGAATTGTCCCCCTCAGGTACTGCAAACACTTAATTTGAATAGAATAGGGTGTCACTCAGTATTGACTAGATGTGCGATACTGGGTGATATGCTCCAGCCTCAGTTTCCTCGTTTGCCAAAGCAGGTTCAGTGGAGCCAAAGGCAGTTGAAATTTTAGCACTTTGGGGGTCATTAACTGGATACTAGCCTGGGCTGCGTAGTAAGACCCTATCCCGATGATGATGATGATGATGATGATGATGATGATGATGATGATGAATATAAAAGGTTCAGTAAGAAACTATGTCTCTGTTGGTGAGTGTCCCAAAGCTGAAATGGACAGTGACTGGGTACAGATTGGTTTTGAGTGTCAAAGAACAGTATTTCAGCAAAGTGAGATTTGAAGATCTAATTAGCGCTTCCTCACTACTGAGGAACTGGGAAGCCCCAGGAGCACAGAACAGATTTGATTTCCACTGGGTGTTGGCAGAGCAGTCATTTTAAAGGCCTAGAACATTAAAAGGAACGGCCAGAGTGCAAAAAGCAGATCTGTTAATGTCAGGTTGCTTCCTGTAAGTTTCCTTGTAAAAGTAGAAGAGGCTGGAGGCCTCAGGGGACTGGATCTTCTTTGATGAGCTGCTTTGAGGCTACTGTCTTTGCAGGGAGCAGGGTTGCTTGGAGCTATGGCTAATGTACTGATTTCTTGGTCGGAGCTCACAAGTAAGCAGTTATGTTTTGCTTTGTCACAAAGAGCCTTAGTACCTATGATCCTATTTTGATGTTCATCTGTTGGGACCCAGTGAAGAAACTCAGTCGGAGTAAACGCCCTCTCATAAATTTTATTTGACATGTATTTTTCTACCCTCACCAAGTAACAGCATTATCTTTTCTAATGGCAGTTAAAGGCTGGTAGTGAGTAATTCCCTGGCAGGAAGCTGCAGAACATTCTAGATATTGTTATCTAAAAGCACTGGGGAATACTGCACAGGCCTAAGTCAGTTGTCCAATATGTGAGCACCATTGGGAGTGTGGAGAAGGGAGAATATTGAACCTATCTGAGGAAGCAACCCCTTCCTTGTGCAGGTCTCTCTCTTTTCTGTTCCCCCCCCCCATCCCATTTGCATTGAGAGATGTGTTTGCCGAAGAAATATACTTGTTGCCATATAACCTCAGATAGGCTGGGACCTTCCCTAGAAGAAATTCCCACCCAACCCCTAGCCCCAACCCTCCCGAACTGAGTGAATCTGACTTGCATACAAAATTAAGTAAAAAAGCTTTTTTAAAAAAGCAATTTTTGTGAGAAGTAAGTCCACCAAGAAGAGAGTTTTGGGAGGCACAAGAGACCTAGCAAATAGAAATGAAAATAAACAAACAAGCAAATGAAGACAGGTGAGCAAATGTACACCCTCAAGTAAAAGGTTCTGGTTCCCTGTGAGCCCAGCTGCTTGGGGCTGAGCCACACAAGGCCAGAGTATTAGGCTGACATTTGTACGCAGGGCTTCAAGGAACTGGTACTTAAGCGGTTGTGAAGGTGTAGGTGGAAAATAAGAAATCTTGAAATTGGCTAACTTGAGGTCATTCTTGGTTAATGTCAATACATTTGTTTGAGGGGCCAGGAAAGGATTTAACCCTCCACTTGATCTGTGGATGTGCCTGAGGGGTGGTGAAGTCTTGAGGTGGG
This sequence comes from Mus minutoides, assembly GCA_902729485.2. Taxonomy (NCBI): domain Eukaryota; kingdom Metazoa; phylum Chordata; class Mammalia; order Rodentia; family Muridae; genus Mus; species Mus minutoides. The sequence goes on from CACVCL010027256.1 coordinate 53,129, forward strand.
GGTGTGTGTGGTGTTGTGCCCCATAAGTTTGTCCCTGAGACTCTGAGCCGATGCTCCCAGTCCTGTCTTCTCTCTTAGCAGATTTTCTGCCCTGAATCATCACACATGTAAAGCCTGATACCTTGGATATCTTGAGGGGGCAAAGCAAGAGAGAAGGATGTAATTGTGCCAATTCATCTGGCCAGGAGTCTTGGGGCACAATATCCTTTGGGCAGAATAAATTGTTATTTGGGCTCCTTGTGTTGATCATTTTGGCAGTGGTATCCTGGAGGGACAGATCCAGAGTTGCAGAAAGATGTTTGAGTGCCTGGGGCAGGAAGTCAATTAGTTATAAGACTCTCTGTGTTCTCACTCGTATTTATACAGGGCAAATTGCCATTAACTCTGCAGTGTGATAAATGGCAAATGGTTTGTATTTTACAGCCTGGTTTTAAAGCTTACGGTGTTCTATATTTTATTATTTTCTCATACATATATAAATAAAAATAATTACTCATCATGACCTGAAGTATTAAAGACATATTAGAATGCTAAATTTATATTAGATAAGTAATAGTAGATAGATAGACAGGCAGACACAGGCAGATAGATACATTCTGATTTTCTTTTAGCTTTAAATTTCTTTTCTCATACTTGAAAAGAATTTCACAAATTATAATTTTAGAAGAAAATATTTGCTAGAGTTCTTTAAGACCATCTGTCCTCATTTCTAATGATTCCTGCAAACTTAAATTTTTAGCTGTGGTACATCTCTGCTATTGAACCAAACAACTCTCAGATTAAAGGACTAAGAAATCAACAGTGTAAACACTCTAGAAACTCACACACACTCACATATACATATGTATTTATATATTTATATATGTGTGGTGTATATATGTATACCCTACCAACATAATTTATTTTTAAGTAATTGTTTTATTTTGGAAATTTATATTTCATTGTACTCAACCTGTCAGACCACGATAGCCATGTCTTATTATTCAGCTATACCCATTCAAATCCTTCCCAGTTCTGTCCTCTAGACTTGGCCAGAGAGAGAGAGAGAGAGAGAGAGAGAGAGAGAGAGAGAGAGAGCAGCCTGCAGGATGCCTTCAGGCCATTTAACTTTAGCAGATCAAGGTATTGTAGGGGTTGGGGCACTGGGGTTGTGGGGTTCTTATTTTTCTAGTTAAACTTCTATATTCTTCTCCCTCCTTTTCCTCTCTCTCTCTCTCTCTCTCTCTCTCTCTCTCTTCTCCCTCCCTCCCTTTCTCCCTCCCTTTTGCCCTGTCTAATAGAAGATCTACTGTGAGGGAAGAGATCATGAAGGCTCTTGATTGTGAGTGAACCCTCTACAGAAGCAAACTGCCCAGTCTGTGAAGGGAGAAAAATAAATAAGTTTCTGTTCCCATGGAATCGAATGAATGTCACCAGTGGTTAAACAAAGGAGTATAGAGTTGCTCACAGAAGTTGAGCTAGTGTGTGTGTGTGTGGGGGGGGGGGGAAGGGATGATGTGTTACTATATGCCTTCCATATACAATTGATAGGAATAAATGGTATTTGCTTCACATTTCCAATATATGCTAATATTAGGATCCTTCTTACCTGGCATGGGCAAACTGTGCAGTCTGGGCTAAGTCTTTCTATGCTGGTCCTGACCTTTCACCTGAGATACCTTTGCTGTCCTGTGACCCATTCCACCTGTCACTAGACCATCACTGTAGTTAAATTTTTACAGAGTGAAGAATACATCATTGCAAAGCAAACATTGCTGAGATTTTTTTTGCATCTGTGTTAAAATGCAGCTTGGATATTATCAGATTCGTGTATTTACCCTGTGCTGTGTCCCACACAGCTTGTAAATATTTGATAAGTGTTACCTTCTAATTCCTGATAACATTATGAAAGTGCTAAGAAATGCTATGGCCGATAACCTTGTTCTGAGCCTGCGATTCACATTTACCATGTAGGGTTATTGATTGACTAGAATAAAATGATTTTGTTTTCAGGGAAACAAAGTCTCTCAGAGGCCACATTCAAACTTTCCCTTCATTTAATTGTACATTTTCCAAGGACAAAGATAAGTTTTTTTTTTTTTTCTGCTGTCTCACAAGAAGGTCAAGCTGGGTCTATGTAGACCAAATATTTATGACATGCCCAAGTGTGCAGTTCCCTAATGACAAATGTGTGGTGATGTGACACAGGGAAGCGTTTTTTTGCGACAGTAATGTTGACCGTCTGAGTTGGGCATTTACTCAGGCTGCGTTACTGGGAAGCAAATACCTGGTTCTTCATGAAGAGCCGCATTTCCCAGTGAGTGAGGTCACATGCTGAGGTAAACCCTCCAAGCTCAGCACAGCCTGGTACAAAGGCACCATAGAATCAGAAAGAATCAGCCATTCTTGCACAAGCCTGAGAGAGCTTCATTCCAAGCCTTTGTTTGCACAAAAAAAAAAAAATTAGTTTATTGAATAAAAGCATCAAATAATTGGTCCACGGATGTGAATCAATGAGTGAAGTGTTTGTCTTGCACACAGTCAGTGCTGAGTTCTGTTCCCAGCAACATGATCATAAACCAGATATGGTGGTGCATATCTGTAATGTCAGCATATCTGTAATGTCAGCATATCTGTAATGTCACCATTTGGGCAGAGGGGCCAGAGGATCCAGAGTTCAAAACTATCCTCAGCCATAGAGGGAGTTAGAGACCAACCTAGGCTACATAAAACTCTGTCTGAAAAGGCAAATTAGAAAAAAATAATAACAATAAGTTGAAATTTGATAGGAGAATATATTAAAAATCTGCACACCATACCGGCAGTTGGTTTATATAAAGATTTAAAAAAATATTGCATGCTATCAACATGTAAGATGTCAGTTATCATAAGAAGCAGCAACTGAGAGAACCACAAGGTAGACTGGAAAATCTGTTTGGTGTTCTTTTCTATCTCTGTACTGCTTGCAGCAAGAGTGTCCCATCAGTGAAAGTTCAAAGATCTGTAGCCAGCTATGATGCTTAGAGATGTCAGCATAGATATTTGACAAAATTTTCATTTTCAAATTTCATGTATACATGTCCTAAGGATTATCCACACATACACGTGTATCTGCTTCCTGAAGCTGTTGCTTCTATTTTTTTTTTTTTTTAAGAAAAGAAAGATATCAGCTGGGCATGGTGGTGCACGCCTTTAATCCCAGCACTTGAGAGGCAGAGGCAGGCAGATTTCTGAGTTCAAGGCCAGCCTGGTCTACAGAGTGAGTTCCAGGACAGCCAAGAGCTACACAGAGAAACCCTGTCTCAAAAAAACAAAAAACAAAAAAGAAAGAAAGAAAAGAAAGAAGGAAGGAAGGAAGGAAGGAAGGAAGGAAGGAAGGAAGGAAGGAAGGAAAGAAAGAAAGAAAGAAAGAAAGAAAGAAAGAAAGAAAGAAAGAAAGAAAGAAAGAAAGATGTGTGTTTTATTTCTCATGCCTTCAAAAGCTTTTAGGAGCAAAACAATGCCTTAATTTTTACTTGCGGTAATCTCTTAGTATGTCCTGTAGTATTTTTGAGAAACTGGAAAGCTGTTCTTGTTACTGTCCCGTGCCTTCAGCTCCCTGCAGCAGGCAGAGATCACATCATATTCCTCCCTAGGAGCCAGATGTGTGAGAGGCAAATCAGTAATACTGAAGCATTTAACAGACCAGGTAACGAAGGATTCCTGATAGTCCCCATATATGACCATCCCAAGTCCCTTCCCTTCCTCCCTATTTAATAGTTTTGTGACACTGTGTGCTGAAGGAGTTGAAACATGACTGCTTCAGCAGCCACTGGGCTTCACAGTCTGGGGAGATGCAGTCTGAAGTCAGGAGATATTTCACAATGACCAGGTAATAGCGAAAGACAAGCACTGAGTCACCTCTTCGGTGCTGGATGAACAGCAGATGGCCAAATGGCCATTCCAAACAACAGAAGAAGCTCCAAGTGCAAAGCCAGGCCAGATGACTTCTTCTACCAGGGTGGGCACAGATGCCCTTTAGTCTAAAGCTTGCCAAAATGATTACAGTGGATATTTACCAGGCAAAGAGTGGCTTGTGTCCTTCATGCCATGCCCTGATTTTTAATCTCTGGAAACTTTGCAGTGAAGGTAGGTCATTGAAATGCAAAGAGTTACACAATTTATTCTTTGTCACCAAATAAATAACATCATAGCAGTTTAAATGTAGGCTCTTCTGTCTCAAAAAAAAAAAAAATGCAGCTGTTATCCCTTCCAGTGGAGTTTCCTCATCTATGAAAGCTGACTAAAAATGAAAATGTCTCTAAACTTCTCAGTCTTATGCTGGGCCAGTAAAATGACTTCCATGGGTAGAGGTGTTTGCTGCCACACTTGTATGTGACATGAGGGATCCATGTGGTGGAAGGAGAGAGCCAACTGTTACAAGCTGCTGCTGGACCTTCACAACGGATTGTAGCATGTGCGTGCCACACACACACATATGTGCAAATAAATAAATGAAATAGAAATAACTTAAAGCATAAGTTCAGTCTCTCTAAAAATGTAGAATTCATTTATCATAGGGACTTCACCTCAAGAAATGGCCCATCTATTCAGCCAATAATATCCTAAAAGGAAAATTAGAGACTATAACACCTAGAAACACTTGTAAGATGAATGATGAATAATATACAAGCATGGGGGAGGTCATTGATAATTGAAACAATTAGTGCTGGAAAATAGATTGAAATGAAGTCTTGGAAGGAAGAGAAAGACCTTTCCTGTCACAATGTGAGAGAGGCTGTACCCTAGAGTTCCGGAGGACATTCCACAAATATCTACAATACCCCACAACAGGTTCTGGCTATGATATATGTTATCCCTAATGCTATTTTTTGAGCAATTTTAAACTGCACCATTCTGTAGAATAGAAAAAAAAATAATACCAGTCTCTCGAAGGACTGATAGGATAATGTCAGATTATACACATTATAGGGCTTTGAAGAACAAAACACAAAGGCAACAGAATGCACTGTGCACTTGGCATACAAGGCTAAGACTGGAGTAAGGAGGACACCAGGAGAATGTAATGTTAGGAAAGACCCAGCCTAACAGAAAAGAGGGTTTCCAGATACAAACCCACTGCTTCATTTGATTTACACTCATCCTGGCATTGGGACAGATAGAGGGTAAATAGGTTTCCATAGTAACCTAACAAAGAGAAGGTGAATGACAGATAACACAGGATGGCACCAAACAGTTATTTGGGAGCCAGTGAGATGGTAAGGACTATATGACAACTTCAGGTTCTGGAGATAGAACATTCTCATAACTTGAGTATATAATGTAGCAGTTTGGCTGGATTTTACAACACAAGCCACCTGGATCTATAGAAGTCTAATTGCTCTATTTCATTTAGGATTTGGATAGAAAGAATGATCAGTATGACTGGATGCTGTGTTAATTATGTCTCAATTGCTATGTTTTTTTTTTTTTTTTAAACAAAGCATCTTTTGGGAGATAGGGGATATTTTAGCTTATAGTTCCAGAAAGGATGTAGACCATCATGCTGTAGATAGCATGGCAGCAAGAAGATGAGGCTGGATTGGCTGTTAGGAAGATAACACACAGGGTGCTGAGAGAGAGAGAGAGAGAGAGAGAGAGAGAGAGAGAGAGAACAGGAAGTGGGGCCAGACTATACTTCAAAGACCACTCCAGAGACTCACTTCCTCCGACAGGGCTCCATCTTCTAAAGGTTTCATAACCTTCCCAAATAGTGGCACCAATTGGGGACCAAGTGTTCAAAGATATGAAACTACAAGAGGCATTTCTCATTCAAACCAAAACACTTGTCAGCTATTAGAATTGTGATGGTGTAAAGTTGAAGAATTGGCAAGGAACACCATGTAACAACAAGCACATACATGATCACAACAGAGAGTGACCTCATACTTAAGAGGTCTTTGTTGTCATCTAATGTCCAGCTGTCATATGAGGAGGCAGCACTGAAAGGAGCTGATACTTTATTACAGGAATACCTGGGCATAAGTTTTGAGCAAAGTTAATCAGAAAATTACATGCTGTCAAGATGTCGGTATTATGTGACAGTTTCCCTAGGGAGACAAAAACAAGCGACTACATACCCTAGCAGACAAAAATATGGATACCTCTAAAGTTCAACTTGGAGAACCAATGGTTTTATTAGGTTTACTTACAGGGGTATGGGTAAGGGGTTATTTACATGAACAAAATGACCCAAAGACATCTGTGTCACAAATGTCCACTTCATCATGAGTAACAGTTATGGAAAGCTGGCTCCCTAGAGCTCACTGCGCGGCTTTTAGGTAGGTGGACTGTCTGGAAGGTGTCTCTTTCTTGTAGCTCAGTTAATCTGAGCATCATCCACGCAGTTTCAGGAACTTCCTGAACCTAGTGAGTTTTTCACCTTCTAACTCCTACAGGGAACATTCTGTGCCTTAAACAGCTACCCCCAACCCCACCCCCACCCTCCCGAGATGGAAGCTTGAGTGTTTGGAGCAAATTTCCACATAACAGTCAAGGGTCCAAAGAGCTAAAGAAGAACACAGTCTTCATTCTGTTATGGACAATTTAAGTTGTGTAAACCAGTGCATGTTATTACATTCCCCTTTGCCTCAAAAAAAAAAAAAAAAAAAAGCCACAGAATTTTTTTATTTTAAGGAGCTTACAAAAAGATCCTTCAAAAATCTACATCTTAATTAAACTTTGTAACTAATCAATTATTTAGTCCCATATTTCTACACACCATGTCTCTCTTATTTGTTATTTAAACATAGCTTGAGTCATCTCTTACTTTTTTTCCCCCTGTATTCTGGTCCATGGGGAAAGCCACAGCATCCTGGAGGTACACTTATTGTCAGGATATTTTATGCTAACACAAGCCATATTCTTCTTAGTCCATTCTATCAGAAATGCAGCATAACTAGGGAGACTTTTGCTGAATCCGAAGCAGATTCCTAGAAAACAAGCAGCCATTGATCTCTTTTTATTGATGTGCTTTTACTAACCAACAGGAAGTGCTCTTTGAACGCCTCTCCCACCCATTCCACTCCAATAAGCCTCTGAGTTTGATCGTTTCCAACACATGGTCTCTGCTGCTGTCTGGTCAGTGTGAGCTTCACAGCCACAGGGTTTAGTGGGCACAGCTAGCAAAGGATCCCCTAAGAGGAAGCAGTGTTCTCCTGACTTGGGTTTATATCCTGACCTGGTTCAACCCCTTGTTGTGGGAAGAGTAGTTGGGAAATGGGCCAGGAGAAGAATTCTTTGAACTAGTCTTACTGTTTAAAGAGGAGGCTGGTGGGATGTTTCAGTGGGTAAAGAGGTCTGCTACCAACTTGATGACCTAAGTTAGATCCATGAAGCGTGCATTGTGGAGGAAGAGAAACAACTCTTCACTTGACCTCTGAGCTTCCCATGTGTGCATCTGTACATGTGATTGTGAGCACAAACATACAGGCACACACACACACACACACACACACACACACACACACAAATGAATAAAATGCAATTAAAATTATTAAAAAATAAAAACAATTTAAAATTATCTTTAGATAAACTCAAGACAACCACACACTTATCCAAAGCAAGTGAAGAATGCATTTTGTAGAAAATGTTATCAAGTTACTGGTGAGAAAGTATCCTACCCCAACCTCCTTTGGAGACAGGTCTTATATTCTTATATGAACTTGTGGTTTGAATGTAAAATGTCCACATAGGCACCTATATTTACATCTTGGACACTGTGGAAACTTCAGAAGTTGTGACCTGGCTGGAGAAAGTAGGTTATTGGGGGGATGGTCCTGGTCCCAATTCTAACCCAGCTTCCTGGTTTATAGAGACAGCAGTTGGCCTCACCATTCTGTTTTAGCAGTCACCAGCTGTTCTGTGCTGTGCTTTCTCTGCCACAGTGGACAAACATGAGATGAAACAAACCTTTCCTCTTTTAAGTCTCTCCTTGTCAGGTATTCAGTCATAAAAGTGAGAACATGACTGGCACAAATGTCATTAGCATCAGGCATTGTCTACAGATTGCTTGCTGACTCTCTGGAAATAATGGCATATGGTGTTTTGAAGTCTAGAGGGGCAGCACAGACCACTGCTGTCAGGAGCAGGGTGATGTAGGCCTTTCATAGCTAAAATAGCTAAACTATCCTCTGGCTCTTCAGTGCCCAATGGACTACCCTACACACAGGGAGTTGTGCTACTAAACATTTCTCCTTCATTTACAATGGCCTTTGACCTAGTTATATATTTTTTTCTTTAATTTGTTTGTTTGTTCATTTATTGTTTTGTGAGACCAGCTCCAACTATGTAGCTCTGGCTGATCTGGAAATCTCTATGTAGACCAGGCTGGCCTTGAAATTCACAGAGATTCACCTGCCTCTGCCTCCTAAGGGCTGGGAGGAAAGGTGTGTACCATCATGATCTGCCACTGAAAATGTGTGTGTGTGTGTGTGTGTGTGTGTGTGTGTGTGTGTGTGTGTTTGAGGCAGAGTACATGGGCAGATTAGAGGACAACTTTGTAGTCAGCTCTCTCTTTTCATCTTTGCATAGGTTCCAAGATTTGAATGAAAGTCAGATTGCAAGACATATGAAGCAAAACATAACAGCCAGTTTCATTTGGTATATTTTTATGAGCTTGCAAGCTCCCTAAGGTTGTTTATCACGGTCATCATCATCATTATCATCATCATCATCATCATCAACAATAACAACAACAACACTAACAACACTAACAATATCTCTGCAGTATATATATCATGCATGACCATACCTATGAGAATTTCTCAGTCTAGATTTCCTTGGTTAATTTCTCCTTTCAGTCTTGTATTCCATCTCCTTCCCAAACAACGATTCATTCTATAATGTTTACAAATGGTTGGATCATTTAAAATATCTGAACTTCTGCCAGAATTCTGTCTGCTGCTGCTTCCTGGGATACAGCCTTGGCAAGAGTGAACACAGCTTCGGTTTCCCACATTCTTGTGTGAGAAGAAGCTCTGCTCTCTTGGGAAAGGGAAGATCATGCATAGGGTCTCCAACAACCTGGGTACAGCACTCCTTTGTACTGAGTGACCATGGTAGGGACATCACTGAGAGGCCTGCCTGAAATAAAAATGGCACTTTTACAGCTATAGATGTGTTTGTCCAAAGAACACTTAATCATTCTGAAGGTTCCCCCCTCCCACCCCCTTGTCTGAAGTAAGCTGCATTTTGTAACTGTAGAGTTCTGCTAATGTACACTTCTGCCGGGAAGCTTCCCAGGGTGGGGCACAAAGGATGCTAAGTGGCAGGGGGGGAAATAGGGAGAGGGCCATTAACACTGCAGCAGTGGGGTCAGATGGGAGGCCGCCTTTTGTTTGCAGGATCCAAATTAAGACTCAGCTTCTCCACTTTCCCTTCTGCCTCCCACCTAAACACACTCTTGGGTCATCTCAGGCTGGTCACATCTTTTGACAATTAGCCACCCATTAACAGGATGATTGAAAAGGAGCCAGCGTGGTTTACACATAAAGTGCTTACTCTTTTCCAGGAAGGACACGTGTCTACAGTTTTCATTAATGCTTTGGCAGATTCATACACAAAATAAAATACTTATACTCCTGCAAAGGAAAGCAAGTTGGGGGGGGGGGCAGAGAAAATGAAAGGACAAAAATAACCTACGAAGGAGTTTTAATCTTTTTTTTTTTTTGCAAGCATGACTGGGGGCGTGGGGGTGCTCTCTCGTTTCTGTCTTCTTCACCTTTGTAGCCGGTATTACCAGCCGTTTTACTTGTACTTTGCCGTTATTATCTGGGTGATGGCCATGACATGTTGATCATATACGGCAGTGAGAGAATTGATTTCCCTCAACAGAAATGCTTCCAATTTTCCCAGAGCCATAATTTTATGTCCACAACAAAATAAAAGGGTCATTTTCCTTAAGATGAGGGGAATTGAAATCTTTGATAAAAGCTATGGTAAATGTTGTACCTTTGATTGTGGAAACTGCAGTTTTCACAAACATCTGGCCTGTCTGATTTGGGGGTGTGGGCTGGGGGCAGATGAAAGGGTTTTGAAATCTAAGAATTTTTTTTTTCCTTTAAGGAGAGGAATCTGCTTTAAGAAAGCAGTGAACACCACAGCTTCCTTCACTACAAGGGCTTACACTCCCACTAAAGGGAAACTGTAGGGATGTGGCTTTTAGGTACCTGCCAGACAGAAAGATTATGAAGAGCAGAGCAATCCAGATGGTGAACATGCAAATACCTGTGCAGACCCTCAGCGCACAGTGAGCCTGACACAAAATACACTCACAATTGTACAGAGGTCACTGCTGCAGGCAAACGTGTTGTATACCACAACAGGGTAACGCTGGGGGAATGGCTGGGGACAAGCTGACTTTGCACAGAGCTCACAGAAAGTACAAACTCAGGCTGTTTCCTGACCAGGGACCTCACGGCTACACAGTTTGCTTAGCAGGTTTTGCCCAACCTGTTGGAACCAATTTTCCACTAGCTGGTGGAGCAACATTTACCAGCAAATATTTAGAATCCAAGAACTTTGCTTCAACCTGAATCCACACAGGAGGTCCAACTCAGAGTTCTGTAGCCAAAGAGCTGAGGTTTGAATTTACCTCTGATGGAGCAGCAGAACCTGCTTATAGGCTGGCTAAGGCACACAAAAGAAGGCCAAAGGATGGCTGCTCTTGGAATTTTAACTTTTCAACGTTTTCTGTTTTTGTATTTGTGTGTGTGTGTGTGTGTGTGTGTGTGTGTGTGTGTGTACACAACACGTGTGCAGGTGCCCATAGAGGCTAGGAATAGGACATTGATCCCCCAGAGCTAGAGTCACAGGCAGTTTTGAGGCACCTGAATTGTGTCCTCTGGAAGAGTAGTACTTGAATTTACCCTGAGCCATCTCTCCAGCCCCCATGTCCTGCTTCTAAGTGGCAAATCCCTGAACTAAAAGGAATTGATGCTGATACATTGTGTGTGTGTGTGTGTGTGTGTGTGTGTGTGTGTGTGTGTGTCTGTGTCTGTGTGTGTCTGTGTGTGTCTCTCTGTGTGTGTAGACTAAATTAAATTAACATAACGTATAGAAATGGTGACTTTATTTCAGTTTTCTAACCAAAAGGAAAGATGAATATTCATCTGTTAGAAAAGAAATCTTAAAATTAGAAATTTGAGAATATTCTCCCGAGGGAAAAAAAAAAAACCTTTAAAATATGAGAAAAGCACAGTAGACTTTCCTCAAAGCAATTCTCCAAGGGAAATACAACTGGGTTCTTGTCTTTTTGTTTTTTTCCTTCTATCTACAAAAGTCCAGTTTGGAATTTCCTGCACTGGGTCTATTTCATTGTTCCATGCGTGTCTCGTGGTTCCATTGATCTCATCCATTCATCTGGGAAGACCTCGAGTCAATAAGGAACTCCAAAGTGAAAAGGAAATGAAATACTTTCATATTATCAAAGTTACGAATTAAAAGTGGGGATCAGTAAATTATGAGCTGGGGGGCCAAATCCAGCCACCCTGGGTTTTAGTATGGCCCAGGCATGGAAGAATGGTTTTTGTTTTGGTTTTGGTTTTGGTTTTGTTTGTTTGTTTGTTTTGCAATGCACAGAGATATTTTGTTGTGTGTAAGAAATATTTGAGATTCAAATCTCAGTGTGGCAGACACGTCCGCTGCTAGCTCTGTCTCTTACCATCTCCAGATGCTTTATTTGATGGCGAACTCCTTGGGCAGTTTGAAGCTGGAGCACACACACTATCTTCAGTATGTTTTCCTTGTCTTGTTTGACTAAATTTGAAGATTTATTTTATTGTTAATTGTGTGTAGGTACCTGTGCCTGTATGGGTATGGGCATGTGATTGCAGGTACCCTCAGAAGCCAGAGGCAAAGCATCCCCTGAAGTTGCAGCTACAGGCAGTTGCAGACCATGCCACTCAGTTGGTTCCCAGGAACCAACCTCTGGTCCATGGTCTCACCTCTCTCTAACCCTGCTGGCCAGTGTCTTTTTTTTTTTTTTTTTTTTAAAGATTTATTTTATTTATTATATGTAGGTACACTGTAGTGTCTTCAGACACTCCAGAAGAGGGCGCCAGATCTTGTTACGGATGGTTGTGAGCCACCATGTGGATGCTGGGATTTGAACTTATCACCTTTGGAAGAGCAGTCGGGTGCTCTTACCCGCTGAGCCATCTCACCAGCCCCTGGCCAGTGTCTTATGTAGGTGCCGAGATCTGTGCCGAGATCTAAACTCAGGTTCTCAAGCTTGTGCGGCTTTCCTGACAGAACTAACTTCCAAACCTCCTCAAACTCTTTACTTTCTGCATCTTATTTTGCTCTTACCTGCAGGAAAGGTGCACTATATGATTTCTGCAGAATGTTTTGTGTGTGACTTAACCCAGACACATACTCATAACATCCTTTGATAAGGGGATGAACTTTGCGTCTTGATACGGATAAACCTAATGAGAGTCTTAGCTTCCCATGTCACAGTCTGGATGAAGTGGGGCTTCAGTAGGACCATGCAACCATGGCACAAATCATGTTTCGTATTCTCTGAGGACTCAAGCTGGGAAAGTGAGAGGCATTTTCAAGGACACTCTTCAAATAATGGGAATTCTTAGGGCACTTAGAAATGTCTGAACTTGGAGAAAATCTAAGTACCTGTGCTTGCCAGCTAAGAGTGTTTGTGTTCATTCATTCAGGGGGTTGGGAAACAGAATAAAAGCCCCCCCCCCGCCCCACCTCAGTTTCTTGGCAGATGTGCTCTTCAGATGTTGTTTGGATGGCAGCAATTAAAAGGTACTCTGAGGACTCAGGATCAGGCAGTGTGGAGGAAAAGCCAGGTCGGTGACATTCATGTAAACAGCCCCACGTCTTCCATGTTCAAACCCTTACATTTAGAATAGTAGTCATGAATTGGAGTGACTTGGCTGCTCATTAACATGTGGTCTGATCTAGGTAAATCAATTTGGAGGATGTCAGTGTATTTAATCTTTCCCAAGGGTGACTTGTGGCTTTTCCAATTTGTTGACCTTACAGCTATGCCCAGAAGAGCCTCCCCATGTCATATACACATCCACACCGAGCCTGTCTTGTGCATTGGCATATCTACTGTGAACCAGGGTTAAGACTGAGTCACTTTACAGTTACTATGACAATCACATTGGGTTGGTTAGCACATCACATCACATGAACAGCATCCATCATTGGATAAGCAGCACTGCTCATTACTGGTGGGGGATCGGTGAGCCTCCCTACCCAAACTCTGATTCATAGGAGTCAGCCTCTCTGGAGAGATGTCTAGGGGGATAAAAGTGATTGTTACTCTTGGAGAGGACCTGAGTCCAGCCCCCACTACCAACATGGCAGTTCACAACCATCTGTAAGTAACTCCAGTTCCAGGGGATCTGTTGCTCTCTTTTGGCCTCCACAGGCATCTTCACTCCCATGTGCATAGCCACGCAGAGACAGACACATACACACATACATGTGATTAAGAACAATAAAATAAACCTTAAAAACTAAAGAGCAAGTTTCAGAGAGACTGGACTGTATGGTGTGTCTTTAGAAAAAAAGGGTTATAAACAAGTATGGTTAGGGAGGTCAGGTGAAAAAGGGTTATAAACAATAACCACATGGTTAGGGAGGTCAGGTGAAAAAGGGTTATAAACAATAACCACATGGTTAGGGAGGTCAGGTGAAAAAGGGTTATAAACAATAACCACATGGTTAGGGAGGTCAGGTGAAAAAGGGTTATAAACAATAACCACATGGTTAGGGAGGTCAGGTGAAAAGGGTTATAAACAATAACCACATGGTTAGGGAGGTCAGGTGGCTCTTTCAGGACTGCTACCCTGTCCTGAATTTGCTAATGTAAGCATTGGATTTGCCTGGGTGGCCACCTCTACAAAGGAAAAACATCTAGACTTCCATGAGCTTTGGTACCTTCAGTAACCACAGGGAGGTGGCACCCCCCAGCCTCCTCCCACCTTGCTACCTATGCCCTTGCTTCTATCAGAATGTTTTCTCAAGTTAGCTCTCATTATAGACTAATAATCTCCACAGAGGAAGGCCTCTTCCATGGATATAGAAGTGAGGGAAAGGATGGGTTGAAGAACACTGAGCCAAGGTCTTTGCTATTTCTTGGGATCTTTGCTTTGAATGTATGCACCAAAGCTTCCTCGAAGCAGTGTCTTGGGCCTTTCTAAATATTACACGGCCAGGAACATGATTTCCAATGAGAAAGTAGATTTTTATTATACGGAATTTAGAAAGTATTGAATTAAAATGTCCAACAATCAGGAAGCTAACACACTTTCATGCAAGTTGAAGACAGGGAAACTAACAGGATGGGACAATGTTAGAGGTAGTACATGTCAGAGCTGGGGGTGGGTAGGGGGTGGACCACTTGGTAAAGCAATTGTGTAAGCATGAACTCTCATGTTAGGATCCTCAGTATCTGTATGAAAAGCCAGGTATGATCTCAAAGTGCCTGTAATCCTAGCTCTAAAAAGGAAGAGTCAAGAGAATCCCAGTAGTTTGCTGTCTAACCAGCCTAGTTAATGAACTAGCTCATATCAGTGAGATATGGGTTCATTAAGAGACCCTGTCTCAAAAATTAGATGGGGTTTGAATGAGAAAGAAACCCAAAGTTGATCTCTGGCCTCCACGTGCACAAAACTTGCACATACTCTAACACACACATACACGCACAGCCTAGCACACACACACACACACACACACACACACGCACACACAACAAAATGTTGAGGCTAGGAAGATGGCTCATTATTTAAGAATACTTCTTGTTCTTCTAGAGGACCTGAGTTTGATATCAGCATATATGTTGGTGGACTCACAATGACTTGTAACTACAGCTTTAAGAAATCCCATTCCTCTGGCTTTTATGGTTACTGCACACACACACACACACACACACACACACACACACACACATTAAAAATAAAATGAAAAAAATTTAAAGGTGGCAGCAGTGTGGATCTTAGTTTTGTAACTAAAATATTTTCAAAATATAACCAAGTCTGGACTGCCAAGATAGCTCATTAGCTAAAGTAATTTCCTGTCCTGTCTAAATACCAGATTTCAACTACTCGGACCAACATTCTCTGATCTCTATATGCATATAGTAGCACACACTTCCCCACCTACCATACACAAATAAATAAATATGCTAATGCTTTCAGTATGGACAGTACTAAAACCTTAGAGATGTCACTTTGTTTGAAGTTTCATGTGTCCATGTGTCTCATACATATGTAGGTTTTTAAAAAGTCTTGTGACTTGATCATGCTTTTAAAAATAAATGCATTTACTTTTATTTTTCAATGAGCGATGAAAAGATGATTTAGTGGGTAAGAGTGCAAGCAAGAGGGTCTGAGTTCAAATTTTCAGTGTCCATGGAAAAACTGCACTTGAGTGCGCGACACACAGACACACACGCACAAAAACAAACAAGTGCTAATGGTCTTTTTTGTCATCTATCAAACACATAGCGTGTACTCCATGAAAGTCAAGGAAACATTTCTAGGGTTTATGGCTCTCTTCCACTGTTCATTCTACCAGCAAAGGGACCAACATCAATCTCACTATTAGTTTAATCAGAAGGGCTCCCTTGGGCCTGGAGAGATGGCTCAGTGGTTAAGAGCACTGACTGCTCTTCCAGAGGTCCTGAGTTCAATTCCCAGCAACCATGTGGTGGCTCACAACCACTTGTAATAAGATCTGATGCCCTCTTCAGGTGTGTCTGAAGATAGCTACAGTGTACTCATATAAATAAATAAATAAATAAATAAATAAACAAACAAACAAACTCCCTTGAACTGTCTTAGTAATTTCTTTTCCCTTGGTGGATGGACACAAAACTGTAGAGTAGGTGTTTTCCATAACAATTGGGAGGTATGGGGAAGAGGGTTCTTCCACTCCCCAGGAGGCCTGAGATTTCAAACCTGACCACAGTGAACTGTGAGTACATTCCTTGCCTCTCTTGCTGATGGTGAGGCTGAGGTGTTTCAGGAAACACACATACCTGTGTGACTTCAACTTGAGCCAGAAGAGGATGCCCAGAAGTCCAAAAAAGGTTGAGAATGGTTTAATACCAAAGTGATAATAGATTGAAGCCTCTTGTCCATAAGCCCTGGAATGCTAAACACGGGTTATCAATCTGAATATAGAATATGAACTACCTAACAAATGTGCATGAAGATGTTATTAAATCAAAGTCTAGCTCCAGTTAGAGTGCATGAAGATCTCTCAAATTAGTAATGATGATAAAATTGGAGAGAAGGGATTTAGATGTAGAATTATGTATTTAGTTGATTCTGCAAAAATGCCTGGGGCTTGGAGAGTAAAATAGACAGGTTCCTCCCTTTAGATGTTTACAAACTGGTTGCTGAAAAGTAAAGACAACTGAGTAGCTGGTGACAGGAGAAAGAATAGAGGTAGCTGCAGTTGCTCCATGAAAGAGAAGCCCTTCTCGATGATGAGCCAAGGTGGCAGGATGTGAAATAGAGTGGGATTTTTCAGAAAAGTAATGGCCTAGATTACATCTGAAGGGCACACAGTATCACCAGATAAAGAGAAAGGTGAGAGACAGAGTTATTGTGTGGGAGAATGGCACATAAAAACCTCAGAGTGAGTGACATTCATGTCAAAATTCATTTGGAAAAACAAGAGTGGTTCAGTACAACTTTGGAAAGCACGCTCTTGGGGAGAAGGAACTGGCTGTGTCTGGTAAGTAGGGGGACACGGCCTGGAGGAGCACAGCTACTCATCAAAGCTGAGGATGGACTGACTACAAATAGTGAGAAACTCCAGGATTGTTTTTTAAGCCACTAGGTTGTGTATTTCAGAATGAGTTTGTTGGGTTTGAGGACCAGTTAGAGGCAGAGTAACTGAAGATCAGACAAAATCCAAAGGAAGGTTCCTTAAGGTAGTGATGATGTGACTGGACTTCAGACATAGCTTCAGACATAGCTAGAAGGGAAACTTGAAAAGACACAGAGATTGGTGATGTGTAACTGTCAGTTAAGAAATATGGAGCCTCATGTACAGAAAACAGCAAAGGTATCTATCTATCTATCTACCTGCCACAGACCGGGCCTACTAGCCCCCCCTCAATCATGGGTATCAAGGTTTGGACAGATGGGCATAGTCAGTGAGAAGGAGGGGTGACAAACAGATGTGACACTAGGGAGTGTGGATCTGAATGTAATTTGTGAAATTGAGCATCAAACTTTTTATACAGAAGAAAATAAGGAAGTTAGGTGACACACCTGCAAGGTACAATGAGGTTACTGGATTCTTACATAAAACAGAAATACAAACAGGAAGGACTGGCAGGAACCAACTGGGATAAAATTCAGTGTTAACAACTGAGATCAAAAGCACCTCCACCTAAGGTCAGCTTAATCTTAGAAGCCAAGGGCAAGGAGTTCATGCCTTCGCCATAGTTCCTGTTCTAGTCTATTGTATAGTTCACCTTCCCCCTAGGCCATTGTAAATTCCTGTGTATGGGTGTAACTCAGCTATCTATAGTTCTAAGTATCTACTCTGGTTCCTCCTTAGGTCACAAACTTCCTTCTTCCTAGACAAAGGTAAATTCCTGTGTAGGGCAGTGACTTAGCTATCCATGCGCAGGGTCAGCTCAAGGACTGCCTAGAATCTAACTTAGCTATATGTCAAATAGAAGCACTTATAATAAAGCAATATTAAGGAAAAGCACACAGATCTATTTACTAACTAAAGCAAGAACATTGGAGCATTCGTTATACAGGATGCCACGGTTCCAGGAGACTAAGTTGCCATGAACTTTTCACCTCGGGACCGCACCCAGGCTTTTCGGCCTGTCAGGTGGGTCACTACTGGAGTGGATGTAGCATCTATCTATCTTCCTGCCTACCTACATACCTATCTACCTACCCACCTACCTATTTTGTGTTCAAGGGTATCAGTGGCCCTGTAAAGTATTACATGGTCAGCAGTTTTGGGACACATTGGGTATGATTAGGGGTTGCACTGGGTGCAAAGTCTGAGAACACAGCAGGGTATAGTAACAAGTCAGAATCCCTTACTAAGCCCTGGACACTCCGTGGTTGAGTTGAGATAGATGGCTGAGCAGAGCAATGAGTCTCAGGCCAGGATCAGGGACGATGTGATGGAAGAGATGTTTGGCTTAGAGTACTATTAAGTTTTAATAGATGCTTTAATACTTGGAGGATCAAAACAATCTAAATTTATTGCCTTATAGTGATAGATGTCACAAGTCAAAAAATGGAACTCATGTAGCTAAAATCAATGTGTTGGCAAGTTGTATTTTTTTCTCGAAGGGAGATTCAAGTTCACTCCCTTTTGCGGATTCTAGATGATGCCCTTGTTTCTTGGCATGTGGACCTGTTCTAACAATAGCATTAATCCAAACACTGACTCTACCATTTCCTCTCCTCTCCTCTCCTCTCCTCTCCTCTCCTCTCCTCCCCTCTCCTTTCTTCTCTGTTTCTTGCCTCCTTTTCCCCTTATAAGTATGCCTGTGCTTTTATTGGGCCCTCTGGTCAATCTCATCTCATTATCTTTAGTTAATCCTGTGCCATTATTTTTCCTGTTACAGAGATCAAACATTTAATAAGAGCAACTAAGGAAGAGAGTATTTGGAGTCACAATCTGAGGGTACAATCAATAGAGGGGAAGACATGGGATGTGGGGCAGCTGGGCACTCTGGATCTACAACCAGGAAGCAGAGAGGTGGATCTGGTACTCAGTGTCCTTTTCTTTTTTGGTCAGTCTAGGACCCCAGCCTATCAAATAGTGCTGCTCACATTTAGGGTCAGTCTTCTCTTATAAAGGTTTAAACCTTTATAAGAAAGAAACATCACAGGCATGTCACCAAGTGTGATGTCTCTAAGATGATTCTAAATCCTGTCAAGTTGACAATGAAGCTAGACCTTCACTGTTCACACCTGTAAAATGTCTTTTGCCATGTGACTCAATACAGTCACAGATTACAGGGACAAAAAATAGACATTATTATGAGGGAGTGAACATTATTCTGCCTTCTTGGAGATCATAAGGAACCCTGCTAAGAGGCAGAGCTGCATGCAGTAGGAGAGTTCTAGGCCTCTCAGTTTCTAACGGACTTCTAAGGCAGGTCAGGGTGAAGTGAACACATGGATTCTAGATTCTCAAGTCACAAATCAGAAACAAATATCCTCCAAAAGTTGTAGGAGAGCCTTGAACAAATCAAATAAGAATTCAAAGCTCTAGCCAACCCCAGGAGGTCATATCCATCTCCATAAAAAAGTTTTTAATGGGTTCTACTCCTTGCATATACTCATTCATGCGACAAATCCTTGATGAGAACATAGCCATGGTGAGCTGGGTAGAGACTAAAATGATCCTACAAAAAGGGTAAGGCATGAACAAAGAAAAGAATTGGATGTGACCTGGAGCCTGCTGCAGGAGCACTGGTGAGCCTTTGACTAACAAGTGTTCCTTGGATCATTTCTTCCATCTCACCAGCCATTCACTACTGAACTTACTCTTTAGAAAGTTCTGGTAGGTTATTCATTCTTATATTGGGATACATGCACATAAAATGTCCTTCTTTTAAAAAAAAACTGGGAAAAATATTTGAGAGAGTTACATTTGGTGTATACTGACCTTAGAAACATGAACAGTGACAGAAGAAGGAACACAAGCTAGAGCTGGGGACACTGAGTTGACAGCATCAGGATTGTATTGAAACTCAAGACCAAGAAAATACACTCACCGAGAGATTTTGTAGGGTTATGCATGAGAATTGAAGATGCTCTGTTGGGGAAATACATTCAGAGGTTGGGAGAAAGCTAGAGAAGAGAAGCATCAAGGTGCCAATTGTTGGAGAAAGTGTCTTCAAAGGTTCAGATGTTGGGCAGTCATAGTGAAAAGCTGCAGTCTTTGGACCTTGGGGAGAGCCAGAAACCAGGGAGAAAATTACTATACTAGTAAAAGCCTGGTTCACAGATGGAGACACTTAAGCAGATTCCTTGGAGATGGCATGATCACAGACAAAGATAGACTGTAGACTTATTTGATGACAGTGGTGATATCAGATAGTATATTCTAGTTTATCATGCTCCATGCTCTTAAGGCTATTTATGTGACATCTTGTGGGCTGAACATGTAAACTGCCCCCCAAATCCTATGTGTTAAAAGATTCCCAAAAGGGACTCTTAGGAGATGGAATCTCTTGTGTGCATCCACAAGGGAAGATAGAACATTGGTCTCTTGTTTCCATCCTAGCTATAAGCTGTTAGCTTTACCACACTCTCCCTGTCTTATGTTGCCTTACCCCAGGCCCCAAACAACACAGCCACCTGATCACTAGCTGTATTAGTTATTTTGCTGGGTTAAAAATCATGACCAAACACAACTTCTAAAATATCCATAAGGGCAGGGAAGCTGAGCAGCAAGTGGCGGGCATGACACAGAATTACAGTGGTTAAGGGCCATGGAACTTTTCAGTTTAAGTAAAATGTAATTAATGAAAATGTCCAGCCAATTGCCCTAATAGTTAGAAGGAGTCATTCAAAAGATTGAATGGATGAGAAGAGAAATGGATGGGTCTGAGCTAGGATGGGGCTTTGTGTATTTTGCCCATGAGTTTGTTATGCAAACCAGCAGCATGACACTTAGCCTTTGTCTTAGGAAATCAGTTATCAATCAGGTCCTGGGAACTTCAACAGGAAGACAAGGATGCCACATAAGGTAGAAGCGAAGAATCTAGTGTTGCTGAGCTCAACTTGACCCTTAGATCAAGATAGCTTACACGTAATGACATCACAGGGCCTGAGACTGAGTTAAGTTCCTGCACTCATTTGTCATTTTCTAAGGGCACAGCCATCAGCACACATGAAGGCCAGCCAAGGAAATCTTCCTGAATTCTATGTCCCACACCATTACCTCTGGCACTGGAGAGAACACAGGATACAAAGCCTTCTCCATGGCCCTGGGGAACCTGGGACTGGTAGCATGGAGAAGAGAAAGCAACCATTAAAGAGATGATTGATGACTGCACAAACAGGATGAGGAGTCAGGAAGTGGATAAGAAGATGCACAGTGCCTCACACAAAGGAGTCTGATACATTAGTAATGGTAACCAGGGCTCTGGAAGTGGGGCTTACACAGATGGCAGATCCAAGTTCAAGGATATCCCTGAATGGACAGACACACAGATGCTACTAGGATGCAGACAGAGACCAGGGTTAAGAGAATGGGGCATGAAAATGGTCTAGTCCATCCTATAAGACATGCATCTATGTCTGAGCACATTTCTCACTTTCTGTAGGCTGAAGCAATATGAAAGAGAGGAAGAGGACAGAGTTAACTCAGAGGGGCAAGACTTCTATCACATAATGGTGGATTTTTAAAAATGTATCAGCTAGGGTTAAACTATTTTTATGACTAAACACAATTTATTTTATGGATAATGAAATGATAGGTTTCAATTGTATATTATCAAGGTAGTTAATAAATAATTTTCCTTCAACAAAGAATGTGTTATGCTGTCTGGAACCCAAAAGGCCATTGTATTTCATCTTGGGGAATTCCGGGCAGATTGTCCATTTATCATGTTAAAAGTGATGGGAAAAATTTTTAAATTCATGTGTCAAGTTGTTCTGAGATACCATCATCATTGCTGAAGTGTGAGAGATCACTTAACCATATTCTTTATAATGTTTTAACTTTTAAATGTTTATTTTTATCAATTATTTGAGACTCTCATGCATATCCATGCATATGGAGTTAATTCTGTTCAACCCCAACTTCTTCCTCAGCTTTTCCCAGATCCACTTTCAACCCCTGCTACCTCAATTTCATGTATTCGTTTTTTGTTTTTTAATTACCTTCAGAGTCCACTTTGTAGAGCCCGTATACTTCTGGGTATGGGGCCATCCCCTGGAGCATAGTCAACCTATAAGGGGCCACACCCTTGACAAAACTGACCCTAGAAGCCATTAACTGTCCATAAGCTCTTTATAAAAATGATTTATTGGGGAATGGAGAGATGGGTCAGTGTTTAAGAGCACCAACTGCTCTTCCGAAGGTCCTGAGTTCAAATTCCAGCAACCACAAAGTGGCTCACAACCATTTGTAATGGGATCTGATTCCTTCTTCTGGAGTGTCTGAAGACAGCTACAGTGTACTTACATATAATAATAAATAAATCTTTTTTAAAGATTTATTTACTTTTAATTATGTATATGTGTATGAGAGTGTGTGTGAGTGTGTGTGTGTGTGTGTGTGTGTGTGTGTGTGTGCATGTGTGTAAGTTCACTTGACAACAAGAAGAGGACTGAAAATCCCCCTAGAGCTGGAGTTCCAGGTGACTGAGAGGCTCCTCGTGTGCATCACTGCAAATTCAACTCAGGTCTTCTCTGAGAGCAGTATGCACTCTTAACCACTGAGCCATCTCCAACTCCAAACTATTGTTGTTGTTATTACTATTACTATTAGTATTACAATTACTATTATTGTTACTATAATTTGCACTTTGTGTGTCTCCTTTCTGGGTTGGGGCTTGCATTACCACAGTGCATCTGTGGAGTTCCAAGGAAAACTTGTTGGACAGTCAGTTCTCTCCTTTTCCCATGTGAGACCCTTGTAAGCGTTAACTCTGGGTTATCAGGTTTGGCATCAAGTGCCCTGACTGGCTGAACCATCTTACAGGCCCCGAATATTTTTGAATAGCTGAATCACAATGTTAAATTTGTAAATGCTGTTTTAGACAAAACTAAAGTGTGGTTTATCCATTTCTTTCCCTTATCATCTTTCCCATTCTTTCTGTTTTCTTCAGGACTGGAAGTACCAGCACTGTGCCTAAATACTTTTTCAGGATTTCAAAACTCCATTTCCTTTACTGGCTTGCTTTGTAATGTTGATGCAAACAGCTCAAGTCTCCAAGTCTAGATATATTCACCTGTAGAAATGACACTGACCACAGGCCTGCTTCAAGCTTGATATGAAGATTAAGTGAGACAACAGAGCAGAGTACTTAGCACAAGGCTGGAGACACAATGCCTGTTCAATACATTGCAACAACAATAACCATTATTCCTATTTTATTAGCTAATATTTCAGTGCAATAGAAAGAAAACCAAGCCAGAGAGTGGACTGAGGCTCTAATTCCCAATGGCACACCTCTATCGTGTTAACTCTGATGGTGTGTTCAAATGAGCATAATGATATGCATACCAGCAGATTCCCCTGAGTTTAATGTATAAATGGATAATATGCATAACTCTATAAAACATTCAACTGTGATATATGCAAAAAGAATTAAAATGTACCTGTTGTGCTTCTAGTTCTGATTTTAGAACCAGTGTAGGAACAAATGGAGCCTATTAATTTACCCCCACCAAACTGCAGTAATTTACAAACTCTCAAACCAATCAAATGATTCTGTTTTAAGTCAACCTTGGATTTTTTTTTTTACAAAAAAATAGCTCTGAAATTGCATTTTATTTAATTGCCTATTGATAATATAATAAAGCTCAGTGGATCTTTTTCAATACCTACTATGTACCATGCATAATCTGGCAGTGCATAATGTTGGCTGTATAGAGGGAGGACCCTTGAAGTATAGCTCTTGTAATAACTCGCAGTGACATTGACCTTGTAATGAATGTGCTTCCGTGGAGTCGTCTATTAAAAGACTATTATGATACTTATCTCCTATGCAAAGGAACTATAAATTGGTTTGAATGCTCAGCTTCACTCAGGAAAAACATGATCTAAGCAAAAGCCTGGGCATTGTGTCATTCCTGCGTCTGGTGCCATGCTTAATAGATGCAAAGTACAACCCCCTGAATTATGCATTTGCAGCAATGCTGCCCCAGAGCAAGGTACTATTAGAAGCCGGCCCAGCAAAGGACAACAGAAAAAAAAATGCCAGATATTGAAAACCCATGAGAAGAGGACAGCTAGGAAGCCCAGACCAGCACCACCTTGAGGCAGTGTCCGTTAATAACTCCTGCCACAGGTCAGGACCCAATACTGTAACCAAACAAATGTGTTGAAAAAGAATGCTAAGAAAGGGTATCTCAGGAAATAAACACAGACAAGGACTTCATGGAAAGGCAATCTCTTGGAACGTAAGCAAAGGGTGTGTGTGATAGAACAAGAGGCACCTTTGATTTGTTTAGCAAGCTTTGGAGATGGAAATTTAACACAATCAACAGCATTGACAACAGCTCTACCAAACTAGCAATCTCCTAAGCTCCTACCCACAGATCATCATATTTACCTTCTATGGGCACAAAGACTCCTCAGTCTTTAAATGTGTCTACATTTGGGGCCTTTTCTTCCCATTCTTTGGTTTGGCACTGGTGTAAATACTTATATTTGCCTGTATTCCTTCCTCATCTGGACGATGTGTCTCTGACTTCTGGTTAGGGTCATGGGCCTTTGCTCATGTCAGCAGGCAAAATCACAGTGTTTGGATAGAGACCATCCTAGGGCTTCAGTCTTGGCATCTGTTCCCTTTCTCCAACTCCCCGATGCTCTCCAAATTCCCAGGTCAAATGGATCTTTCCATTGCCTCATGAGATACAAGAAACTTTTTCCATGATGCTACTGATTGATCTGTCAGCCTCATTGTGAATGGCCTCAGCAAAGGTCTCCTGGGTTCCAAAGGAAGCCCATTTCACCAAAAACCATCTTCCTGAAGGATCACATCAGATGATGCTTCTCATCTGCCTTGCATTTCTTACAGTGGACACTGTGGGCAGAAGCTAGGGCTCCTTCACTTGATTCTAGATAATACACTGCTCCAAACCGTGGAGCACTGCACTGAAAACACTGAGTCCTAAGTCAACCCACTGAATTACTGAGGCTTCCATCTGGATTACAATTTAAGATGCTTACAACAGAGGTAAGAGAAGCCGCATGGAAAGGTTCATTTAGAGTGAAATTGAATCTTGGAGACAAGGTCTCATTGGACATGAGAGTTATCCATCCTTTAGGTGGTTTCAGCTCCTGACCTCAGAGCCACCCTATTGATGCCAAAGGAGCTGAGCTGAGGTATTTACATACAGCCTTGTCTATTTAGCTCAAAGGACCCTATAAGAATAAAGTCGGACTCTAGGAGCTGGAACTCTGGGGCCACATGAAAGAAGCATCTTTCCCAGCAGGACCTGATGGACACAATGGCTTATGCTTTGAGCTGATGCTTAGATGAGATGATGTAGAGCCCTGGAAGAAAGTTATGACCAAGTCCATGAGGCAGGTTATATCGTAGGTCATATTCTATTTGGTCCTTCTACAATTTGAACCCAAAGTTCTCCAAACAAAAAGAGAGGTGCACTCTCACCTCTTGAATCAGGCTGTGGTTGCTTCATGCAAGCGGAGTTAGTATGGACATGCTATGTGACAGTCAAGGGTCAACACTTTAGAAGGCATGTTCATTTAAAACATGTGCCAACATGCTGGAAGGAAGCCCAAATGACCAGGTGAAAAACACATACAGAGGCCTCCACAGGAAGGAGTTAGGATAGCTCATGATGACCCAGCTAAAGTCTTTTACAGCAGAGAGGGACTGTCTGCTCACACTTTGCCCATACCAAAGATCCATATACAAGCATAATGCTATTGTTTTGATTTAAAGTTATTGCTTTGATTTAAAGTTACAGGTAATTTTAAATCACCAGAACTGACAAACATTCTTATATACATTGAGTGGATGGACTCCTCCATTAGGAATAGATCAAGCCTTAAACTGGGGCAGAAGTCTGCGTGAGAGACAGGCAAGCACTTGTATGTGGTGGAGCCTTATCATATGATGTAGCTGAAAAAGTGAAACATAAAAACAAGGCCTTTACACCCAGGCTTGAGAATGTGACCTTTGTGACTCAATGCGCCAAGGTATGCTATTCATAAAACAGATAGTAACATTCCTCCATCCACCCGTTTCCTGGGTTCAGGGAGTGTTCATTCAAAGAAAGTCACCCTGACCCACCCTGACCACTCCTGGAACCCACTATGCAAATGTGCTGTTGTTAGGGGTTCTTAGAAACTATCTTGAGAAATAACCCCCACAATTGCCAGGTATTCCTTGTGACTCTTGTGACTTTGCACTCTTAACTGGTATTTTTGGTATTTTCCAACAATGCCCTTCCCACCCCCTTGAGTTGTAGTTTCTTCCTTTAAATGCCCCCTTACCCAGCTACTGGGGCCCATGGTCCTCTAACCCTGCATGGGGTATGACTGTGGGTCCCAGAGCACTCTTAGAATAAAAATCCTCTTGCTGTTTGCATCAAGACCATTTCTCGTGAGTGATTTTGGGGTGTTGCCTCTCCTGAGTCAGAATGTGGGAGAGTCCACGTTGTGGGTCTTTCATTTGGTGCATTGGCCGGGAAACACAACTGCCCCTCACACCCAAGAACCGACTTGGAGGTATGGGGATCCTCTCTGGAATGTATGCATGCCAGCCCGTGTCTTTGTTCTGAGTGTCTGTTTTCTGAAAGGAACGTGCACTTGTGTTGGTTTGTTTGTCTGAGTTTGGATCTGCCTGATTTTATACTGATCAGCACAAGTTTTGGATTCTGATCTGCCTGAGTTTATACTGATCAGCCCAAGTTTGGATCTTCCTGAGTGTGGTTTCTCTAGTTTTGGTCATCTAGGTGGAAGCAGATAATGGTGTTTGTAGACAATGGGGTTTTCTGAAATGCACGCACTTTGCATTTGCACTTGTCCTTTCAGGCCGTAAGGACGGCCCTGGGGGAACGCCCTGGGAAGTGGGGAGGGCCAGGGATGCCTGGTAGTCTCCAGAGATCAGTCAGAGGGACGGAGTGCTGTTGTTGAAGTGGAAGCTTCCCCCTCAGAAATCGTCTAATTCTTTTACCTGCTTGTGGAGGATGAGAAAGTGTCATGTGTGTCTGGATCTGTTGGTTTCTGTTTTGTGTGTTTTTGTGTATGTGTTTAGAGCTATGTGAAAATCTAGAGAAGCAAAGATAATTCTCAGGTGCTTTGTACCCTGATTAGAGATAGTTTATATCTGAGACATGAGAGAATGGCTTTTGAGAAAAGCAGTACTCTCTGACTATCTGGGAATAATTTGGTGAAAGAGAAAAAGAAAAAAATAAATAAACAGTATCAATTGGCCTTTGGAGCTGGAGAAGCCCTGCTAGGAGCTGATTGTAAAAGCTGATCTTAAAGGGGCCAGCAGCTCCTCAAGTTCTATGATAAGGGAACTGATGGCTGTTTCTCCTAGAATAATCTCTGTGCTTGTGATCATTGGATTCAACAGGTAACAAGGTGCTCGTCTCTTGAAATTACAGCTAAAAAAAAATTAAGAATTTTGTTTGGTTTAAATAAGCAAATGTATGCAGCCATTTCATTTTTATTTCCGAATAGTTTTAAAGGTATAAATATGTTTTATATGTCTTGGTTATCGATTGTTGGCTCATAAGTTATTGGTTATGATTAAAAATTTGTAACATTGGTAACAAAAAAATTGCCTTAAAACTGGTAACTCTGGGTTGGAATAATTTAGAACTACAACATGTCCCATGAGCTAACCCATGGAAACAGGTCTCTAAAAATATGCCTGAATTGGATAATATTCTATGTAATTCCGGGCAGACTCCGGTGGACCAAGTCAACCTTTAACATCTTCAGCACTCGCCATTTTCCTCTGCTGATCTTTATAAGTGAAAAACTAACTACCCCCCTTTCTCAGAGGATCCCCAACTCTTCATAGGGTTGATAAAGTCCTTTATGTTCTCTCATCAGCCTACTTGAGATGATTGTCAGCAGCTGCTGCAGACGCTCTTCACAACTGAGGATCGAGAGAGAATTCTGTTAGAGGCTAGAAAAAACATCGCAGGAGCTGATGGGTGGCCTACACAGCTACAAAATGAGATCAACATGAGATTCACTTTGACTCATGGCTGAAGGTAGGGAGAGCTTAAAAATCTTATGACCAGGGGTGCACGCCTTTAATCCCAGCACTTGGGAGGCAGAGGCAGGCGGATTTCTGAGTTCAGGGCCAGCCTGGTCTACAGAGTGAGTTCCAGGATATCCAGGGCTATACAGAGAAACCCTGTCTCGAAAAACCAAAAAAGAAACAACAACAACAACAACAACAACAACAAAAAAAAACTTATGACCAAGCTCTGGTCTCTGACGTGCCTCAAAACGGCCCACTAATTTGGCTAAGGTAAGAGAAGGTGTATTACAAGAGGGAGACATTTACAAGAGAGAGGGTGGGGCGAGAGACAGAAAAAAGAGAAGACAGGAGGGATCATAGACAAGAGAGAAATTTTTGACTAGAATTTTGGCTGCAGTGGTAGGAGAGAAAGAAGAGACAGGACCTAGACAGATAGGGAACCTGGGCAACAGAAGACCAATGTGCTTAACAGAATTAAGTGAGTTGGGGTACAGAGCCTCAGCTAAAAAGGCTCAGCTGTGTCAGGCTGAAGTTACTTATTTGGGATACACCCTTCAAGACGGGAAGTGGTGGGTAAAGGAAGCCAGAAAAATAAAAAGACTATAACTCAGATCCCCACCCCAAATACACCAAGGCAAGTAAGAGAATTCTTGGGCACTGCTGGCTTCTGCAGGCTCTGGATACCTGGGTTTGTGATCTTAGCTGCCCCGTTGTACCCCCTAACCAAGGAAGGGGAGGTGTTTGTATGGACTCCAGATCACCAGAAAGCCTTTGAAGAAACTAAAAAGGCCCTACTAATGGCCTTGCCTGATGAGAGAGCAGGGGTCACCAGAGGAGTCCTTATCCAGACTTTGGGACCTTGGAAAAGGCCAGTGGCTTACCTATTCAAGAAGTTAGACCCTGTTGCCAGCGGGTGGTTTTCTTACTTGAAAGCTATTGCTGCCGTAGCTCTACTTGTCAAGGATGCTGATAAGCTCACTCTGGGGCAGCAAATAACTGTAGTGGCACCCCACACTCTTGAAACCATTATATGATTATTAGCCCCCTGACCAATGGATGACCAATGCTCATATGACACATTATCAGAACTTTTGTTGACTGAACAAGTGAATTTTGCTCCCCTGCTGTCCTCATTCCTGCTACCCTACTGCCTGAGACTGATGACTCTTCACCTACTCATCACTGCACTGACATTCTGGCAGAAGAAACTGGTACTCAAAATGATCTGAAGGATCAGCCTTGGCCTTGGAGTCTGAACTGGTTGTAACTGCAGTAACTTCATGGTTGAAGGTAAGCAGAAGGCAGGGGCAGCAGTGGTGGACAGAAAGCAAGTGATCTAGGCCAGCAGCTCCCCGAAGGGACGTCGGCCCAGAAAACCAAACTTGTGGCTTTGATACAAGCTCTATGAATGGCAAAGGGGAAGTCTATTAACATTTACACTGACAGCAGGTATGCTTTTGCCACTGCACAGAGCAATATACAGACAAAGAGGGCTGTTGACATCTGCAGAGAAAGACATAAGATGCTGTGACTAAAGAGAATCAGATGGCAGATCTAACTGCCAAACAGGCTGCCCAAGGAGTAATGATCCTGGCAGTCAAGGAACCTAAAGATTATTATGATGTCAGAGAGATCAGCTTTAGATACCCCCCTGAGGACTATCAAGTTATGGACAAATTAGGACTGGTAAAGGAAGTAGAAACAGAAAAAGGAAAACCAGACCTCCCACTGGAAGAAGGATGCAAGTATGTTACCAACTTACATTACTTGACCCATTTGGGGACCAAGAAATTAAAAGGTGTGGTTAGGACCTCCGATATGTTATAGGACTCTCTGACTTGGCAGAAGAAATAGTCAAAAGCTGCTTGGCCTGTGCTATGACTAATGCAGAACACTCCATATATACTCCTGGGAAGAGGCTCAGGGGTGACTGGCCTGGAGCCTATTGGGAGGTAGATTTTACAAAATCTAAGCCAACTAGATATGGCAACAAGTACTTATTAGTTCTTATAGTCACCTTTTCAAGCTGGGTAGAAGCTTTTCCTACCAGTACTGAGATGGCCAATGTGGTAGCCAAGAAGATCCTAAAAGAAATCTTCCCGAGGTTTGGGAATGGACCTGCCTTTGTTGCCCAGGTAAGTCAGGGACTGGTCAAGATATTGGGGATTGATTGGAAGTTACATTGTGCATACAGGCCCCAAAGTTCAGGACAGGTAGAGAGGATGAATAGAACCATGAAAGAGACCCTTACCAAATTGACAGTGTGGAGACTGGCGTTAATGGTTGGATAGCTCTCCTATCCTTTGTCCTCTTCAGGGTTAAGAACACCCCTGGAGAGTTTGGACTGACCTCCCTATAAATTACCCTATGGTGGGCCCCCTCCACTGGTAAAAATAGCCTCTGTACATAGTGCTGACATACTGCTTTCCCAGCCTTTGTTCTCTAGGCTCAAGGCACTCAAGTGGGTGAGAAGGTGAGCATGGAAGCAGCTCCAGAAGGCTTACTCAAGAGAAGGAGACCTGCAAGCCCCACATCGTTTCCAAGTTAGAGGTTTGCTCTACATTAGACGCCACCACACAGAAAGCCTTGAGACTCAGTGGAAACGCCCTTACCTTGTACTCTTGACCACCCTACTTTCTACTCTTATGAGACCTCTTTTGATTTTGCTTCTGCTTTTAATTGTAGGTCCATGTGTGTTAAATAGGCTAGTCGTCTTTATTAGAACAAGAATTAGTGCAGTGCAGCTTTTAGTTTTGAGATAATAGTACCACGCCCTAAAGGATCAAGTGTGTCAGGGAGAAGATAGTGTCTAGTTCTAAGATTAGAACTACTAACAAGGAGAAGTGGGGAATGAAAAAGTGAAACATAAAAACAAAAACACTAGGCCTTTAGGCCTAGGCTTGAGAATGTAACCTTTGTGACTCAATGCCCCAAGGTATGCTAATCATAAAACAGATAGCGACATTCCTCCACCCACCTGCTTCATGGGTTCAGGGAGTGTTCATTCAAAGAAAGTCACCCTGACCCACCCTGACCACTCCTGGAATCCACTATGCAAATGTGCTATTGTTAAGGGCTCTTAGAAAGTGTCTTGAGAAATAACCTGCACAATTACCAGGTATTCCTTGTGACTCTTGTGACTTTGCACTTCCTCGTGACTCTTAACTGGTATTTTTGGTATTTTCCAACAATGCCCTCCCCACCCCCTTGAGTTGTGGTTTCTTCCTTTAAATACACCCTTACCCAGCTACTCGGAGCCCATGGTCCTCTAACCCTGCATGGGGTATGACTGTGGGTCCCAGAGAGCTCTTGGAATAAAAATCCTCTTGCTGTTTGCTTCAAGACCATTTCTTTTTTTTTTTTTCAGCTTTTATTAAATATTTTCTTCATTTACATTTCAAGTGTTATCCAGAAAGTTCCCTATATCCTCCCCCCTCCTGGCCCTGCTCCCCTACCCACCCGCTCCCACCCCTTGGCCCCGGCGTTCCCCTGTATTGGGGCATATAAAGTCAAGACCATTTCTAGTGAATGATTTGGGGTGTCGCCTCTCCTGAGTCAGAACGTGGGGGAGTCCTCATGTTGTGGGTCTCTCATAGTCTGTGTCAAGGGCAGAATTCCAGTGCATTCATTAACTGTAGAGTCCTAGATCTTGGGTGATTCACCTATAACTCTGAGGCTGTGATATTATTTAGCTCAAAGGAACCACTTCTGAAATTAGAATCTTGTTCTAGATTTTATGTTGCTAATTTGTTATATGCAACCAAATAAGCGATTTGGTTGCCATTGCAACATATCACTGTGACCAGACACGGAGTTCATGTCTCTGCTGCATGTCCTATACCCACCCTGATAAAAGGAGAAGAAGCTATTGTTTGGCTTTTTGGTTCTTTGGAAACACTTTCTCACCAGCTCACTGTTTGTCTAGGGACCTTTCACCAAAACAAGTACCATAGGATAAAAGCAGACGCAGTCCTTGCAATACCCACAAACAAACAAACAAACAAACAAACAAAAAACCATGGGAGAACTGTTTGTGCATTTGCATGCCCAAATAAAGTTGTGGAAAAACACAGGATTTACTCTTCATTGCAGATGTCTCCCAAATTGAGCAAACATCCAAATTGTCCAGAATTCATGCAGATCTCAACCTTTGCCAACCAAGACCTACATTTGTAAACACAAAGCAATGTTTTAACCAGGCTCATCATGGAAATGTAATGGCTGGAAACTTAATGTATGACATTGCACTGGAAATTCGTGAAACAGTAGAAAGGTAGGAGACTGGCTAAGTGGCTTGTCAAAGATGAAACAAGAGGTCTGAGCATCCCTACTGGGGTGGAGAATGTCCTCACACTCCTGTTCTGGAGTAAGGGGTTTAGGTAGGTGTATGCTTTATCTCTCACTGAATTACTCTCCAAATAAAACAAATTTGACTTCTCCAGGCTGTGTGGCCCCGGCTGATAAACAGAAAGCAGCAACCTCATTCCAGGGTTGCATTTTCCCTCCTGTCCCAACCTCCCTTGATCCCCAATATTCTTGCTATTGATTTCTTTTGCACACTCTAGACATTCTCCCTAAAAGATAGATCTTTGTGATTTTTTTTCTCTCTAAATTGATCATTTTGATGTCAGCTCACTTTGGAACCTGTGATTAGTAAATATAATAAATCACCAGTGGTGGGCTTGCTTTTGTAGACCCGAGGTTTTGATGCATTCGTTATTCCTACTCAGGAAAATTATAACTATGATCGGAATCTACTTCTAAATCTCCGTGGGAAATGGGTCAGTTGGGAATCTCACTTTACGTTTGGGAATATAGGCTCTGAATGCTGAAAAGAGTTAAAGGAACCTGCTAACTCTTCAAGAATACATTGTAAACATTTCCTTCCTGGCCTGTCCACTGAGCCAGAGATATTTCTCACAGTTTAAATCTAGTTGGTTTTGGCCATTCTGTGCCTCATGAAAATTTCAGGGCGCAGGCTCAAGAGACTCCATCTCTTTGTTTGAAGCTTGTGGATGACTGGAATCATTTCTTAGAGGTGTGCCCCGGGATTGGCAGGTCATCTGTCTCTTTGTCCTCATCTATCTATCCTCCCCCAAAAGGGTCTTTCAGGAGATGGAGTTAGCAAACTGCACATGAAGCAAAAACCTAGATGTTTATATAGTCCAACTTTGTTGTTTACACATTTTTTTTTTCTTTTTAGTGTCTGTGATGAGGAGTGTCCTCTCAGAGATGTGAGGGGTGGGCACAGGCTTGTTGACATGAATCCCTCTCTGGGATTACACACAGGCTCACATTAGAAGCAGCAGGAGGGTGTTCAGGGGAGAGAATTTCAGGACACTGTACTGAATCCGAGCCAGGGGTCATGACCTCGCCTATTGATTCAGTCTCTCTAATTTCCACAGCTTGCTGAGGCCTGTTCTTCCAGCCTGCTGGTGTACATTAGAACAGAAATCCATAACATGGCCATGTTCATCCAAGCACAGGAAGAAACTAAATTAAATGTTAAAAAACAATCTGAGACTGGACTTGGAGACAATTCATCATGGTCCTAGATGCCAGGCAGGTAGGATGGCCAAAGATTCCTTGGCCAGCAGACCCCCACTTGGGACAGGGAAGGCCTGGGTGACTCATTTGTCAGTTGTACCTCAGAGAGTCAGGAAACACACAGCGGTCAGCTCTTTTGGATGTAACCTTTTTTTTTTTTTTTTTTTTTTTTTTCTAAAATGAGATATTATCCATTGGAGTGGGGTAGCTGGGGCAGAAGGGATAAGGAGAAAAGAATTCCTTACGAAATCATGTGCAAGGCAGCAGATACCAAATTCCTCAGAGCCAGTGAGGCCGTGTTCGGAGCTGGCTGGTCTGACCTGTGTTTGAGGAAGAAGGTCTCCTGAGAATCAAAAAGTTTGATCCTGGGTGATCAGAGACCAGAAAATAGTGCTCCTGACACCTCAAAATGAAGCCCGAGTAGGAAGGTGTTGGGAAACTGACACCCAGTTGCTCTAGACACCCAAAGGTTCTCTGTCATTCTGGTGACTTCACCCTAACTGAAAAGGAGTGGGGTGGGGGTGGGGTGGGGAAGCATGTCTTAAGGTTTGCCAAATGATGCCCAAAGTGCCCTTCCCTGCCTCTCCAGCTCCTCTCATTTATATTAGACATGATCCTCCTGCCATTTATCTGCCATTTAATTATTGATTAGTCTAAAATGTTTAACCTGAAGGAAGCCTCACTAGTGGCAGGTTGTTCTGCCGGGAGCCGTGTGGCAAATGCTCAAAAGAAAGTGTCCCAGAAAATCTCATGTTGGGGAACAAGAATGCAGAGAAGTGGGGGCTCTTCTGTGAAAGCCAGCCCCTGCGCTTTGGTGGCCAGCAGCAAGGATGGCTTAGAAGCTGACAGGCTTGAATCAAATAAGAGCAGCAAGGTACCTTCTCTCGGAACAGATTCAAACTGGCTGCATGAGCTCTGCTCAACTGGGGTAGGCTCAGCATTACCTACTTACAAAAGAAGTGGGGCGTGGGGTTGGGGTTGGGGTTGGGAGTCGGTGGAAGGGTCTCTAGACCAAGGTACTATTTCTATGATAATAATGTCTTACTGGGATATTCTGGAGAGTTTCTGATAAAGGGGGTAGAAGTGAAAGCAATGGGCAGAAACATAAATCTGTAAACAAATCCAGGTTGATCTAGAATAAGAGAGCTAAAAGATGAAAGGCAAGAAATTAGATAGATCTATAGGCTTAGCCCCAAGACAACAGGATCTACTAAAGCAGACAGCTCCCTGCAGAATTGATTGTGTGCTGTCATTCAAAAGTCTGAATTTTGTGACCTGCCTCTATGAGTTACTAATATAGGTTATAATAGCTTCCTAGTAATGTCATGATAAGCATTCAATGAGATGATGTAGTCACATGCCTTTCATTAGAGCTGGGCACATGATATGCACTCAGTAAAATATGTTCTTCTGCACTACCTTCTGTGAGCAACTCTAGACCTGAAAGCCTTGTAACTACATACACATTTTAGCTAAAATAAACCCACACAGACAGGAAAGGGTTGGAATTATAAGTGTACTTTATAACAAATTTCCATGCTGGGAATACAACCATAGCCTCCAGGCAGACAGGGCAGAGAATTACCAGAACCCCAGAATCCTTGCTTTTGTACTCCTTGGACTAAAATCCACCCAACAAACCATTAGGCTAACTACTTATATCATGTATTAATCTTTCCCATTGGTAAATAGTAGACAAATGGAATCATAACAGATTCATTCTTTTGTATTATTTTTGCAGCATTGTTATGGTTAAATTTATTTATTTCTTATTAATCCTCAATACTCAGAAGGCAGAGACAGGAGAATCTCTGTGAGTTTAAGGTAAGCCTGGTCTACAAAAGTAAGTTGCAGGACAGCCAGGGCTGTTAAAACAGAGAGGGAGGGTGGGAAGGAAGGAATGAAGGAAGAGAGGAAGGAAGGAAGGAAGGAAGGAAGGAAGGAAGGAAGGAAGGAAGGAAGGAAGGAAGGAAAGAAGGATTGTTCACTTTTTTTTTAAAGAGAACTTTGTCTTAATTATTTACACAGTGATAGATTTTTTGTTTTTTTATTAATTTATTTATCCATTTTACATCCTGATCATAGCCCCTCCTCCCTCCTCTCCTCCTACTTTTATTGAATGGGAAGAAAGTAAAATTTCTAGCTGGACCTCACCTACTCCTCAACTAACCAACCATGTATGCCCATCATCAGTTTACCACCCTAGAGCAGCTGATGGATTGCTTTTATCTTTTAAGTTTTGTTAGATTTGAACACAGGGAAGAGCTGGTAACAATGTCATTCACAGTGACAGGTAATATTGTCAATTTGGAAGAATGTCAAATCCTTTGAGAAATGGGATTCTGGGCATTCTGGGATTGTTGTAGATATACTAAATGGGGGTAGGAAGTCCTTAAATATTGGCAGTGCCATCCCCTAGGCCTGGACTCCTGGACTGATTAAGTGTACATTGGGAGTTGATCATAAGCATTCAAGCTCTTTGCTTTCCAATTGTGGATGCAATGTGAGCAGGGGCTTCAAATTCTTTTCCCCTTGGCTTTACTGCCATAATGGGCTGTAACTTGAGTAAATGGTGAGCCAAAATGAACACTTATCTGGGTGTTTTATCAAAGTGATAGAAAAAGAAACTAAGATATCTATTAAAGTCATGCTATCAGGAAGACTTGAAAATCTCAACTTCTAATTGTCCAGATAGTGAAAATAAGTGACAGAGGAAGTAAATTGTTCCCTTGGCACCATAGAGAAAGCTGTGCTTAAAAGCTAGGGCTGAATGAAAGGGAGAGTGAAAGCACTGTAGTTGTGCCCACTCTGTGGTCAACCCTACCTCAATGAGCAGCTACTTGTTCTACAAGAGGACAAGTTACCTTGCAGTCCAGACTTTTAGGACATGGTGATATATCCCAGAGCCCTCTTATGCTTAAAGAGCACAACAGAACATTTCCTAACATACAAGCGTTCTATACACCAAATACTGTCAGTTTTTAAATATAATTTGACTATGCAAAAGAAAATTTGGTGCCTGGTAGACAAAGCAGTTATCCTTTTGCCAGAGAAATATTATTTGAGGATACCACTGAGCTATTATCACTCTACAATGACATAAGATGTTTAGAATCTCATTAAGTATCTGAATTTGACTTCTGGGGTCAAGTTTAATTCACTGGGCTCATTAGAAAGTGGAAGGCAATTTGGCAGGTAATTTTAATCATGGAAGTGTAAGGGGTCCTATGTAGCTATGGCAGTTGCTGTCCTCTGACAGTGAGTTTAAGAGATGTTCTTTCTTGTCTAGCCCTAGAAAATGTAGCAAGCAAGAACTTGAAAAATTATTTCCCCAACCCTCACCAAAAAGTAAAGGGAGTTAGAACAAACTTTATAACTTTTTATTCTAAGGAATATTAATTTGGTCTCTCTTTTTTTTCTTTCTTTGTTTTGTTTTGTTTTATTTATTTTGAGCTGGATGGTAAGTCAGGAGGATCTCTGAGTTCAAGGTCATCTTGTTCTAAAGAGTGAGTTCTAAGACAGCCAAAGTCACACAGAGAAACCCAGTCTCAAAAAACAACATAACAAAAAACAAAAATAATTATAATGTATCTTGAAATTTTTGAGGTTGAACACTCTCTCTCTTTGAATCAGCAGTGTTCATATCTATTTAAATAAGACACAACCAGATAAGATTATAAAGAATCACAAAGGCATACACACTCATACATGTTTTAAATATACATGTGAGTGAATGTGTGAGAGTGTGAATGAATGAATAGATTGGTCCAAATTTACCATTTGAAGCAAAGTCAGGGCAAAAATATTCTGTAAGCAGTCCATGTAGTTTTCAAATTTATAGACTATTCCAGATTTTATTGTCAATTTACCTAGATTAGCAGAAACAAGGGGGTCCCTATGTAGAATGTAGTGATGGCAGTTACTTCATAGGAATTGCAAATTTAAAATTGCAAAATAATAATATGATGCAAAGAAGACCTTTATTCAATCTCATAGAGAGAAACATTGTCTTAAATTCATGGCACCCTCCATTCTTCTTCCTCATCATATACCTGTGCCATGTCCTGATTCTTATTCTAACCAGAAAGACTTATTTATCCCTTTGAATTAAGAAATGACAAGGTCCCTAGAGACCCACTCAGACCTTATCTATAAAGAACAATCATGGCTTCATTGATAATTTCCCAATCAAATAGGGGTTTTTGGTCATCATAAGAGCTGATTGCCATAAATGTCAAAGCAATCAATGAGACAGATGTTATTTCAAGTACCTTAACAACTAAATTGGATCAACCATGCATGTGTCCATAGATAGCTCATTGATTGACTCTTATTGTGGCTGCTAAAACCAAGTCAACTGGAAAAGAGCTCTTTCAACCTGGCCTTGGAGACAAACTTCAAGCTTCATTGTGATGCCAGCCAATCTGATTGGCTCTGTGAAGTGGTAGGTGGAGTTATCTTAATGCAAATATGACAGAAGGTTCAGGTTAAAGAAAGCTCTGATTTTTGTAAACACAGTTTCAAAAGTATTTGCTGAGGGCTAAGGAGATGACTTAGTCAATTAGTCAACTGCTTGCCACATAGACATGAGGACTTGAATTCAATTGTCAGTGACCACATAAAATCCCAGGCATAACAATACATGCTTGTAATCCTAGAGCCAGGGAGGAGATAAGTGGATTCTTGGGGCTCAATGACTAAGGAGTCTAGCAAAATTAAGAATTCTCACGTACTAGTGAGAGCCTGCCTCAAAAAACAAGACATGAAGGGTGAATGGCTCCTGAGATATATGTAAGGCTAACCTCTGGTCTCTATACTGTGAAAACACACACACACACACACACACACACACACACACACACACACCCTATAGTTGGCTTTTTACAGCCAAACTAATTAGTTGTACATGTATTTTAATACTTTTCTAGTGGGTTAATAAGAGATAGTAATTTTTCAGTCTCTTTCCAATAAAGAGGCACATTGATGAAGCAATTAGAAACCCAAGTTAATGAGAGAAAGTTTACTAATGCCCAGCCCAATCCTCATCTTCCTGTAGAAGTACCTGGTGGGGATATAGATAAGAAGAACCTATTTATTTAACCCGAGACAAGGAATGTACACTACATCTGCTACCAGACCACTTAGGAAGAAGAAACCTTTGAAGATGAGTATAAACAAGGCTACTGCACATAAGCCTTAGATTTTAGAAACACACTTGTCTATAAAAGCAGTCATAGACATCATAGCTGTCTAGGCAGAGAAGCTGTCCTTTTTATCCTAAGGCACTTGTGTATCTATTAAAGTTTCCACTGTCAGGATTATAAAGATCCAAAGGTTTTTAAACTTAAGTTCTTGTGAGGCTGGAACACTTTGACTTTTATAGGCTGGTCTTGGTTATATACCTACTGCCCTAGAAAATGGGTCACTATTTCTAGATAATATTGATAGCTCAAAAATAGACATCTAGATACCACAGCCAAATGCTGCTGTTCTCTAGAAATCATGAATCAAAGCAATGTTGACCCCAGTGAAAGGGAGAGAAATGAGGGGATGATATGAATATAGACATGTTCACTGTCTAAGTGTGGTTCCACAAACCTAATTGAGCAGCATGCTTTTAGATACCTCAGGGCTCTAAAATCAGTAATTATAACAGAAAGACATTGTATACAGGTCACAGATCTTGTCCTGTGTTTCCTTCTAAAGACAATGAAATTAAAATGAGAGAATTGATTAACTTCTTTGGCCTCAGAAAATACAAAGCTGGGTTCTGGTCCTGCTGCTTTCTGCCATGCCTCACTAGGGCCAACTGAAAGAGGGCAAACCATTCGGAACTCTTTTTGCCTTAATGGTGGCTTGATCATGGTCCTTTTCATAGAAGATGAAGTTTTTTCTAGCTTGGTCCATCACTAATGGGATGAGTAAGATCTCTGAGTTGAGAGAACCACCTTTCACACAGCTAGCTTTTGGGATACATCTCTTTATCTTCATTAAAGAAAAACATAAAAGAAAAACAAAGTTAAAACCCCAGTCTTACAATGCATGCATGTGCTATGCTGTGTCATGCCCACAAAAACAGCATTGCCTATGGTCTCCCGCACTATATACTATTGAGCAGGTCCACACTACTGGGTAGGAACTCTATCCTATGGAACACCTCATACACAGTCATAAGTCAGTAGTCACTCCTATAACAGTTGTGCCACTATCACATCAATAAGCATCCTGTGATGGTTTGCATATGCTTGGCCCAGAAATTGACACTATTAGAAAGTGTACCCTTGTTGGAGTAGGTGTGTCACTGTGGGCATGGGCTTTAATGACCTTGTCCTAGCTGCCTGGAAGCCACTATT
Organism: Mus minutoides; assembly: GCA_902729485.2. Classification (NCBI taxonomy): domain Eukaryota; kingdom Metazoa; phylum Chordata; class Mammalia; order Rodentia; family Muridae; genus Mus; species Mus minutoides. Next base: position 92,954 of record CACVCL010027256.1, read on the forward strand.
CTGCTGGCAGCCTTCAGATGAAAATGGAGAACTCTCAGCTTCTCCTGTACCATGCCTGCCTGGATGCTGTCATGCTCCTGCTTTGTGATAATGGACTGAACCTCTGAACTTGTCAGACAGCCCCAACTAAATGTTGTCCTTATAAGAAAGAGTTGCCTTGGTCATGGTGTCTGTTCATAGCAGTAAAACCCTAACTAAGACATATCCCATAATGGTTAATTGTTTTGAAACATGCAAGGTCGATAGCTCTGGAAGACTAAGGTTGATTTTTCTCACCCACCTGGCTGACAAAGTAAGAACTTTCACCATCCATCATGACTAGAAAAAGAAGAAATCTTTCACCCCAGTTTCATGATTTTTTTTCTATTCCACAACCAAAGTGCCTGGTGTCTTCAGCAATAGAGTCTTAACAACCAGTTCTGGTAAGAAACCAGTGGTCCTGATTAAATCCAGCAAGAGACAAAACAGAAACAAAAGTAAAATAGAAGCAAGCATGAGAAAGGGCTTTTTTTTTGGTGGGGGGGAGGAAGAGGGTTTGGGGGAGGGAAGTAGGAGGAAGATAAGAAAAGGCAGAGGATGCGTATGACTAGAATGTCTTATATACACATATGAAATTGTCACTTCTTAAATGTCATGATGTTATCAAGAGCTCTGTTCTCATTTTCCCTTCTAGTAGAGTAAAGGAAAAGACTTGTGTTGAGTCTTGTATAATTTATAAGAACTGCTCTGCTCATCTCTGCTCTGAAACTCGTTTGTAGAAGTTGCATCTTTATTAAGTTGTGATGTGACCTTGAGCAAATCTGGGACTCTTGGTAAAGTCTAAATTACACAGACTTTCCTTCACCTTCCTGTTGTGAAGTTTTTCTCAGAAAGCACTTAGTAGATGGATATCCGACTATTGGGGCAGATCCAAATTTTCTTAGGCTCAAAGCCAACACAGGAGTGAAGGCAATTTTCAGGAAAATTTTGGTTTGGTTTGTCATTTGTTTGTGTATAATGTGTGTGGGTGGGTGCATGTATATGTAGCAGGTATGAGTGTACATTTATTCATTTGCATCTGCAGGCCTAAGGGCAAACATTTGCTGCTGCTGCTGCTGCTGCTGCTGCAGCATACTGGTGCATGTGGGCAGCTACACTTGCATGTGGTACTCACAGGTCAATCTTGGGTATACTTCCCTCAGGGGCTTTCTTTTGAGACAAGTCTTTTCACTGGCCTGGGACTCGCCAAGTAGGCTCAACTGACTAGCCAGTGACCCCCAGGATCCTTCTAACACCACCTCCCCTCAGCTGGGTTCAAACGGTGCCATCACACTTGAGGTTTGGAGGTTGGAGCAGACTTTGGGAATTGAACTCAGGCCCTTGTGCTTGCAAGGCAAGTACATTATCAACTACTTCATCTTCCCAGTCCCCGTAGTTGTACATAATGCTACTTTGTCAATATTTTGAGGATTAGGCTCCTCGTAGGTGCTAACCAAATCCTTGAATGAATTAAGAATAAAGAATATCCCCTTTTATGTTAACTGAAAAGTTAGGCAATCTTCCCCAGTGGTTCAGTCTCCCAGGGTTCTGGTGATAGCAAAACATGATGTGGTCATCCAGAGTACTTCTCTTAAATTTCTCAACTTCTCTCCATCTGTAAGAACCTAGGGGTCAGAAGCAAGATGGAAGTTTTCCCTGCTGTGAAAAGGATCCGGTTTCTCGGTAGTTTGATTTCCCCCTCTCCACAGGAAATGCTGCTGCTGAGATAGAGCTGCCTCTCATACTTAGGAGAAAAACTAAATTCTATCTCCTACTATCCTTTCCCACAAGGACTAGGCTGTGCTTTAAGGAAAGCCCATTTGACCCAAGGTAGCCCTAAACATTCTCACTGCAGTACCTCCCTCCTCTGATTGTCTCTTCCAGGAGAACCACTGGGGACGGCGAGAGACCACTGTCGACAAACGATAAATGCAGTCTTCAAAGCCACTCATCCATTCTTAATGGACAGCCCGTTAATTTGAGGTCTGGGTCATGAATTTGAATGTTCTGCACTGAACACCTCTTCAGCAAGACACCCTGGCTTTGCCTCAGGGTAAATGGTGATTCATTAATCGTAATTAAATTAGGCTGGTGGCTTAAACTAGATGTGACAAAATGAAAATCCCCATATAAAACCTGAGGTGCATATCACAAGCCCTTCTGTCAATAACATCTCGTTTTTGTCTAAGTGGATTTAAAGAGAACAAGATGCCTCTCCTTTAAAGGAAGAAAAAAAAGAAAAAACCTGCCTTAGCTAAATAGGGAAATAAATAAACTTGGGTATGTCTTTCTTTTTCATGTATAGCCTGGTGTGGAAAGTAAGGAAGAGGACTAATAATAAAGGCTTGAAGCATGCCCAAGAATCTAAGAAAGACACAACAGTGTGGACACTGTCCTATTAAGTTTTTCTAGGCACATCCTACTGCTCTAAGGACATGACTTGAGTTCATACAGGCAACACAGTTAGTGCCTAGCACAGTGAACAAGAACACTAAGTCCTTGGATAGAAGTCTGGAATTCTGAGATCTCAACAAACCTTCCTGGGAGACCAGTGGTTAATTTGGGGACCCTTGTTTCTATCTGTGAAATAAGAGTCCCCCCCCTTTTTTCAGGAAAGGAAACTAAACAGGACTGCAGCATGTCACAGGCAAACATGGAACTCCCCTAATTGAATCGAATGGAGACGTTTCTCTCACTAAGGAGCCTGTAAGGTCACAGTGACACTTCTGAGCCATATGACTCAAAGGAAGGTGACAGCGGAACAAAGTCCAGATAGATTTGTTCCATTGGGTCTTGTCTGAATGATCTTCTAGTAACAAGATTTGGAGGAAGAATGGTTTCTACCATGGCATTACCTAGAACATGATAATGGTCAATAAAAATGTAACTCAGCATGGGGGAAGTTGATCTAAAAGCAAAACCAGAGACTGCCCTTGCTCACTCTTACTTTGTTTTCAAATGGCACTAAAGTAAAAGAGATCTGCAGTTGGGTAGGCTGAAGTCCATGGGTGTCTGTGATTCTTGCCTCAAGGACACAAGTAGATTATGCACAGGTCAAAAAGGAACGCCATGCCATGCAGGATCCAGCTGAGTCAACAGACCAATAGCAGTGACCCGACATCAGTGTTGTCACGGCTACCTTCAGAGCACCCAAAGGCTACTACTTTAATTTCCACTTACCAAGTTTAAATTTTTTTTTAATTCCTAAATAATTTCAAACAATGCATTTTGTTCATATCTATTCCCACCCCTCTTCATAACTCCTTCAAGATCTACCCTATCTGCCTCCAAAATCATGTCTTTTTTCTCTTTTAATACCCCACTAAGTCCAAATGTGCTTCCTATATGCTTCTGAGTATAAACTCATCCACTCGAGTGCAGTTCACATACCAGATCACGATGCCTAGCCCTGCAGAGACTTGATGTGCCAAGGCAGAGGAAAACCAGGGTGGGGGGTGGGGTGGGGGGACTTCCACTCTCTCAGAGGAGAAGTGGAGGGGGAATGAGAGGAAGGACTGTGGGAGGGAGGAGGACTAGGATGATGTAGGCAGTGATCAGCATGTAAAGTGAAGAAATAATAACAAAATTTTTAAAAAGGAAAAAGAAAACTTATTCTCCCTCCTCTAGAAGCAGTCCATACTCAGTTGTGAGTAGGAGCTCATAAATTCCTTCCCCTACATGCTAGAATGCTGACTGGCTTGATCTGGTGAAGGTCTTGTGCATGCAACCTGACAGCTGTGAATTCCTGAGGACTGTGAGGTCTTGCCATGTCTAGAAGACCATCTTGCTCTGACCATTCTTATCTGACCTCTTCCTCTCTTGCTGAAGAGACCACACACATTGATTACAAGACATAGAAAAAAATTAAAGTGGTACTGACCAGGGGCCCCCTCATTGTTGAAGAGCTTTCACGGCGCTGAAAGATGCTATGTGGAATTCTGGGGTGGGGTTGGGAGAATGAAGGCATCAACAGTCTCACTCAATTGTATGAGGCTGAGAACAGCTTTCAAGATTGATGGCTTCAGTCTGTTCTACACCCTCAGTTTTATAACCCTCACCCCTTTGTGTCCCAAACTAGAATGGCAGAGCGTCACATGAGCCATACAGCAGGAGTTAAAACTCTCCTTCTGCTAATGTAAGGAGGAAGGTGAATGCCCACCTTGGGATGTCTATGATCATAATCCTTCCCAGTGATGGACTTGGTTGTCTGTAGTACCTGTTCATCACCCATCCATCATCCACAACAAGGTGCTGAGTGGTCTTGACCTGTAAGACCTGGAGATGGGTCTGTGAGTGTGATTTGTAAAGTTTCCTCTTCATTCTTCACTGATGCTCTGTCCAGGTAAGCTGTCAGAGATTTGATGACACTGGTTCTCTGAAGCCTTGCTTATGGAGAGTTTGAAGAAGGGATATAAGACACTAGTGAGTGGTCTGCCTTTTGCTGGGTTCTCCTCCACATACAGTCACTCTCTAAGTCACTGGACACTAACTGGCATTCTACCATTTTATTCAGCTCTGATACTACTTGGGATTGGTGCTGACCTCATAAGTTAAGGGCTCAGTCACCCAAGACTGAGAGACTAATACTATCCCACCTCAGATGCCAATCACTGAGTTACTGATATTTCTGACTGTCTCAGAATTTGGGGGTTCCCCCAGCTCCCTCCTTGGGTACAATAACTTAACAAAATTGGTTCACAGGACTCTGTAAGCTATTGTATCTATCAGATAATTTTCAAACTCTACTACAGGTGGTCAAATGGAAGAGGTACACAGAGCACAGTATGAGAAAGAGGTGACGTGGCTCTCTGGCCCCCCTCTTGGCACCCCTGTGTGTTCACCAACCTGAAAGCTCTCTGAGCTCCATCATTCAGATATTTTTTTAAATGAGGTATGATTAATTTATTTAATCATTGCACAAGGGTAATTAAACTCATAACTTAGCCCCACCCCATGTCCAAAGGAGTACACAGGCGATGGAGCTGAATGTAGTAACCCTAGGATCCCACAACAGTTTCCTGTGGCAGTCAATCCTCTTCCTAGAGTATCGTCTCGTTAGCATGATTCCAGGCACGAGTGACGGGTGCTTTTCACAGATTACCAGGAACAAAGGTAAAAGAAATGTCAGAGGATTTAAAAGCTGTTTCAGGAATCCAGGACCAAGATATAATTACTTTATCAAAATAGCATATGTATATTACAGGGCTGGATAGGTTACTAAGTAAAGAATGTGTACTGTCTTGCAGAGAACCTGAGCTCATTTCCCAGCAACCATATCAAGTGGCTCACCACTGCCTGTAAGTCCAGTTCCAGAGGATCTGACATTCTTGTCCGGACTCCATGGAACCTATACTCATGTCACGGAGACACACACACACACACACACACACACACACACACACACACACACACACACATATATATATATATATATATATATATATATATATATATATATATAATTTAAAAATAAAATCTTTTTAAAAATGCCATATTACTTTGTATCCAGAAAATCTTGTGAGGAGAAACTTCTTGAGTAACATAAACTATAAGAGAGATCAGAAGCATAGCTCAGTTCAAGTCAATAATTGGGGACCTGAGGGTCAGGACTTTCGGCATTGAGACACGAGACCATCTGGTACCTTCTGTGGCTGAGTCAGCCATGAAACCTCGGATATGTTGTGTTATGAAAGCTTCATATACTTTTGATCATGCATAGATTAACAGTGAGGAAAGGAAGGATCTGCAAAGACTTTGAAACAGTTCGTGGTTGTTGTTGTTTTAATGCCCTGGAAATGTGAAGTTCCCAGTTAATAATTTGGAAAGCAAAAACTTAAAGGTAAACTTCTTAGATAAAAACAGGCCAGATAGAGCTGGGTATTCATTGGCAGCCAAAGAGCTGTAGAGTTCATAGCCACATTCAAATCCAGAATGAGATTGGTACAGAGGTTTCTCAAAAAGAGATAGTTTGTAGTTTTGCACAGTGGCAGTATCGCAGCCAATGAGGTTTATCTGAGGCAAGATTATTACTAATTAAAAACTTGTCCCGAGAGACAGCTTGTGCTCAGCTCAATTTCTCCACTTTTTTTTTTTACTTTTTATTGATTGTTGTGAGTTTCACATCATGCACCCCAACCCCACTCATCTCCCCATCCCTTCGTATCTGCCCTCTGCCATTGCAAACCCCCAATGAAAATTATAAACCAAAACAAAACCAAAACAAAACAAAGCACACAAGACATCTTGTGGAAGCTGCGGTGTGTCACAGTGTGTCCCACAGTACACCCTTCATCCAGATATCTTTCCTTGCAAATCTTCATTGCAATGAGTCATTGGTCTGGTTCAAGGCCTCTGGCTTCTGCTATATTATCAATGTTGGATCCTCACTGGGACTCCTCTCAGATATTCTCTCATTGCCTTGTGTTATGGAGAGACCACAGCTTTGGATGTGCTAGAACTAGCCCTTTTGTGTAGCTCTTGTGAACCATTCCAGTAGTTGATAGATGAGGTATATGTTGAGATGGGCCAGCTCAAAGCCCTGGATCTGGGTCTGGGTGATAGCTGAGTTGGTCAGCCTACTAGCTCTTCAGTACCCTTAACACCAGGGTAAGCTTTCAGGTACTGCCCCCCAGCTAGCTCACCCAATGCTGCAACCAGCAAGGGTCAGGGTCAGCTCTCTTGCTCTCGCATCCTCAGGGCTGGCTCACCCATGCAATTACCATCAGGACCAATTCTCCTGTACTGCACAAGTGAGGTATAGGGCTTATTGTAACGAGTGCTACAGTTGGCAAGTGATGGAGCCAGTTCTACTCTGATGACCTCAGGGCCAGCTCTCCTGAGTGCCTCAGGTTTCTAGGAGTGGATATCTTTCCCTCCACACACCCCAATGCCCATGCCACCTCACAGCAGGCAAGTGGTGGGGCCAGCTCTCCCATGCACATGCCCTCTGGACCATCTCAGCCAAACCCCTGCACCAGGGCCAGGTCTTCTAAGCTGTCCAGGTGGGGTTCAGGGCCTGCTCTCCTGAGTGCTGAGACTGGTGAGGGGCATGAACAACTTTACACTCTCATGAGACAGTAGATGTCTGAGTTCTGAAGAGGCAGAGATCTCAGTAGCTACTAAACACATGCCTCGCAGCCACCAATCCCTGTTGGAAACCTGGGAGACTCAAGGCTAGTAAACCTCTGTTGGAAGACTGAAAAACCTGATGGCAGCAGTAGCAGTGATAAGTGTCCTCTCTCTGATACAATCCACCTCTTTAAAAATAAAAATATCATTATTAAATAAAAGGGGCAGACGAGGGGGCCTGTGGTCTCCCAACTGTGAGGGGCCACCTGCCCTAACCTCTCTCCACTCAAGGTGCATTGTGTGGTAGGCTGAGGTGTAAGCGTGGGTGAGAGGGCAGCTGGGAACAGTCAGAGGCTAGGACCTGTCACCCTCACCACTCCTGGAAGACTCGGTGGCTGGGGTGGGGTCTTCTAGTGCCAATTGCTACTCTGCTGAGCCTGAGCCTGAGGGACTGGGTCGTGACAATGTAATCTCACCCCAGGAGGAAAGGTTAAGCATCCATCTTCAAGAAGACACCACCAAGGCACTTGTGGTGGCCTCTACTCATGCACATCCTAGATCTTGGACAGCAAGGACTTCAGCTTCTTGTCCTGGAGCTGCAATACAAAGACCTGCTCTGAATGCAGAGCTGAGGGGGCGCAGGCTCACCAACTTCGTGAGCACTTGTGGGAAGCAGAGCTAATCCCGCGACCGCTTGATTCTTGTGTAGGAGAGGAGAGCCTCTACGTAGGGCTGCTGCAGAGCCTCCACATGGCTGGGCTCCTGCACATTAGCCCGGTCGGCTGAGAAGACATTGGTGGCGATGAGCAAGGCATACTCTGCGTTTTCCAGGCTCAGCTGATGCGTAGCCCTCGAGAACTCGGAGATGGGATTGATGAACTCCACCTGCAAGCCTGCACGGTGGAAGTCATCCTGGCTGAAGGTGAGGTCCTTGAGGAACGTGAGGCACTCTGTCTCGTGGTTGTAGCATCTGGTGAGACAAGCCATCTTTATAGAAGGCTGCTCACTTAGAAGGTACTACCCACTTTGAGGGCAGGTCCTCACCCTCAGTTAATCCTCTCTTGAAATGCCTTTATAGATACGCTGAGGTATGTCTCCCCAGGCTGATTATAAATTCTGTTAAGTTGACAATTATGCCAAACCATCACAGTGACCAAAACAGGAGCAGTGTACCATAGTAGCCTACATATGGCTGGGAAACTAATTTTCACGAATGGAACATAACCAAAGTGATCTGTGTCCCCTCCTGGCCCAACTGGATAGTAAGATATGCATGTTCATTATGCTGTTTTCCTCCTATCCCAAAGACTCTAAGGTCTTCAAAGAGGCAGAAGCCACCAGGTAGAAGGAATCAGAAGCCACAATTGACTGTGTAGAGGGAAGTCACCCTCCCGCCAGGAACATCTGCACCAGACTTGTGCAAGTGTGTGGAAAACTTTGTGCTAAGTTGAGCCGCCATTGGAGCCTCTTACGCAGGGAGGAAGAAGACCTTGCAGGACTTCCTGCGTTCTCACCTTTAACTTTGGAGGAAAGGAGCTCTGGAAAAAGAAGATCTCACACATAAAGACAGTGGGTGCCTCCATTAGCAAATTCCTAGGCCTCTGGGCCAGGAACATGACTTCCTCTTCACTCTTGCCAACAGATACAAACAGCAGACCTTACACAGGAAAACTCCAGAAACAACTAGAACCTTCTGACTCAGTGACACTCCCTTGGGCTGGGGAGCATGTGTTCCTGGGAAGCCTGAATTGATTGCCTGCCCCTTATGGAGAAAGCCTGGGCAGAAGGCATCCTATTGAGGTATGTCAGGTTTCACTACAGAACTGTTGTGGGGCCTCCAGTTTTGACTCATCTCATCTAAAGTGCAATCAGCTTTGATTTGTCTTTTATTGATTTGAATAAAAATGGAGTCCAGAGAGATGAGTGTCTAGTAGAGGGGAAATAATGCCATTTCTTTGCATTCACTTTGGTTTGAGAATAAAAATAAAAAGTTCTGGAGGCAAATCGCCTAAGTGTTTTCTTTGTTTAACCTCTACACACCCTGCACAGAGTCCAAAAGTGACTCAGTCTGGGCCAGGGAGGGGCACCTGCCCAGGCCAGCAGCAGCTGTGTGTGTCCAGGTGTGTGCTGTGGCCTCTCATCACAGCTGCTTGCAGGGCCCAGGGAAGAGCAGCTGCCTGCCTTTTCCTTGCTAATTTCTATTCCCCACTGAGCTACATGGGGGAGAATAATTGCCTTCACTCCAAGCACTGACATTCCCACATCCCAGCACCTGCTCTACTACTGTTCTCCCATCAGGAGGACAATTTCTGCCACCCTTGGTGACTCCTTCAGAGCCAACCCGCTGGTTAGAGAAACACTTTCAAAGAGGCGGTTGGAATACGAATATGGTCAGAGCATTTTGGAAGGCTGGGTAGCTATTTTTTTTTTCCCTTCTCGAAACTACTGGTGGGAACTTTGTAGGGTGACTCGGCAAAGAGTCTTGGCCTCAACTCGTTCTCCTCTATGCTCCCAGCCCTGTCAGCAGAATCAAATAGAAAAAGCCTAAATACAGGGAAAAGAGGAAGCAGGGCAAGCCATCTAATGAAACCGTGGTGTTTATGAGACACTCTCAGAAAAGCGAGAGTTAGCCTGTGGCTGCCAGAAGGCTAGGATCAATTGACTCAGGATGTGCACTATTATTCCAGATTATAAATTTGATTTTATAGTGGTTATTCATTTTGGCAAGGTCAGAGGACCAGTGTGGCAGCATCCTGATGGAAGGTTGTGACAACCTGGGGCTATAAGATGACCCCCCCTGACCCCACCCCAGGCCGGGATCCAGCCAGCGACAAGGACAGGAACATTTCTTACAGTCCCCTTTTATCATCTCTCAAAGGCCAGACCCTTCATTCAGATTTCATCTCCTGCCAGATTTTAAATATTTTTCTATACTACGAAAGCAACCTTAAATATATTCATGTTAGTAAAAATAATAATAGAAGAATAAATCAATATGAAGGCATGTGGCTAAAGACGAGCCTTCTGAATGGCAGCATTTCATGTTTTTTAAGAGACTTTAGTACTGGAAAGTCTTTTAATGAATATGTTTATTTGTTAGTCACTTAAGTAATGAATGTAACCGTATAAACAGGCAGAGGTGTGTCTCCTCAGAGACTCCAAATCAAGTTGACAATGGAGATCAACCATCACAGGAGGAATTAGATCTGAGACTGTCTTCCTTGAGTTCTCCTTTACTCCCTGCAGCCCTGGTGGCTAGCAAGAGCAAAGGAGCCTCGCCTGCGGGGATGAGGAGCTGTCTATGCAGCTGACCTAAAGGAGCTGCTGAGCTTGACGCTGTCATGGGTCCTTGGGAAAGTCACCTCCTTGTCTACTCTATCTTCACTTGATTTCTTCCCTTTGTGAGAGCTGGAGTGTGTACAAATGTAAAAGAGAGTGAGTCCAGGGGAGTGAACGTCAAGGCTTCTGCCACACCTGAAAGAAAGGAATCCCGCTGATTCTGTGGGCTCCTGGGGGCCTCCTGGGTTCTGACTGTGAATCCCCAGCTTCTCACAAGAACCCCTTCACATGATCTTCCTCAGGGTCTCACCAAAGTGCACAGAGGGCAGAGCTCGGGGTCCTAGGCTCCCTGAGAAGGTTGAAGTGATGGAGAGGAAAGAAACAGGGAATCTGTCACTGTGATTGATGCTTTACTTACATTTAAGATTTATTTTTAGGTGTGTGTGTGTGTGTGTGTGTGTGTGTGTGTGTGTGTGTGTGTGTGTGAGAGAGAGAGAGAGAGAGAGAGAGAGAGAGAGAGAGAGAGAGGTGAACAGTTGCCTGCTGAAACCAGAGATGATGATTGATACCCCAGAGCTGGAGTTACAGGTGGTTATGGGCTGTCCAAAATTCAGCGTGGATTCTCTGCAAGGGCAGAAAGCTTCCTAACTTCTTACCTGGTGAGCCATTGCTACAGTCCCTATATACTTTAAATGTAATGTTTCATACCATGGGACAGACACCCAACAAAGAAGTTAGGATGAAGTGTCTCATGTAGTCACTTAATACACAGGATACACAGTTGCTATTTAGTATAATGTCATGACCTCTGCAGCTCTGTAGGGGTATGTAATCTCACCATTATTGAGCAGGTTAGGGTCTTTGATTACTCATCTAAAGACATCAAGTTAGTAGCTCACAGCAGACAAAATGGCAGTTCTGGCTCTAAATTCCATACTGCTTCTAAGAAAGGCTTTGTAATATTTTAAGTAAATTTATAATTTATTTTTTAAAAAATGGTTACATGCATACTTACCTTAAATATATCTGAATTTTTAATATATACAAAAGAAAATATTCAACAAAACATTCTTTTGTTTTCTGAATTCTACAATGCATTCTAGCAAGGATGGGTTGGGGATAGAGGTTGTGGTCCCATCCCTACAGGAGGAGTTACTGGCAGTTGATGGCTAATGAGGTAGGAAGAGTTACTCCCCTTTAAGGACATGCTCACTGGTAAGTTGCTCATGCCCTAGTGCATGGCCACACATCTATGCACATATAGGAAGCATACATTAGACTCAAGAGATTATTAACAACAATTTGAAATATTGGTTTGAAGAGATGATTTAGTGGTTAAGAGCTCTTATGGAAGACCTGGGTTCAATTCTCAGCATGCCCAAGGTAGTAGATCCTTCTCTGAGGAAAATGACACCCTCTCCTCATTTCCTGCACACGTGTGGTATATATATACATACATGCAGGCAAAACACTCATAATATACTAGTATGTAAAAGCACATATTTTTTTAACATAGTGCATTTTTGTTTAGGGATTAATGCTAAGACATGCATGCTAAGATGCCTATAAAATGGGCCAGGGAATGGCTTAGTGAGTAAAGTGCTTGGGGAGCAACTGTGAGGATTTGAGTTCAAACCCCTAAAGCCCACATAACACTTGGTGTTGCAGAACATCCCTGTAACCCTAGTGGTCCTACAGTGAGATAGAAGCTATCTCGGTTTTCTTTCTGTTACTGTGATCAACACTGTGATCAACACTGTGACCAAAACCAACTTGCAGGGGTATGGGGTTAGGGGTGTAGTATTTGACTTACACTTCCCAATCATAGTCTATCACTGAGGGAAGTCAGAGCTGGAGCTCAAGCAGGGCAGAAACTATAGCTAGGGCCATGGAGGAACTCTGCTTATTGGCTTCATCGGCCTACTTTCTCATATAAACCAGTAACACCTGCCCAGTGGTGACACCATCCATAAGGAACTGGGTCCTTCTGCATCAATCACTTATCAAGGAAATGTCCCATTGTGCCAGGGACCAGCATGGAGAGGGGTTCTGAGAGAAGAGGTATTTGAGAGCGGCTAAACAAAGGACTCAAAGTCCAACCATGGGTTCAAGGTGATGACATATGTTCTGCTCGAGACAGCTTTCTAGATTGATTTCTCTCTGTTTTGCTTTCTCTGGAGATCCCCAGACAGCTCTCTCTCTCTCTCTCTCTCTCTCTCTCTCTCTCTCTCTCTCTCTCTCTCTCTCTCTCCTGCTTGAGACAGTTCTCCAAGATCACTTCTCTCTTGCTATCCTAAAAAAATTCTCTGAAGAGCTCATCTCCTGTGCATCATAATCCCAGTCTTTTATTTTATATATCAATCCAATCTTCAAGTTCCCTTCTGATTATCCTATGAATCAGCACAGGACCCAGGATCCAGCCCCTTAATTCTTAGGAGACTGCACAAATATACATTTTTTTTAACATTGCCAAAGAATTCAGCCTTTATTAAGCACACAGGATAAACTAGTTGGGTGGGACCCTGCCCTGAAATTACCATTTGTACCACACCTGGGCCTGGACCTAAATTCTCTCTGTCCCAAGCTAACCTTGAACTCAGGAATCTGTCTGCCTTTGTAAGCATAAACACAAGACTTAGCTGGATGAGATCTTTCTCGATCACTACTCTCTAACTCTTCTTATTTCCTTCCTTAGTATCTCTCTGACAGGTTGACTCACAGCACAGCTGCTTTTGTTCTTTTAGATCCTTGAAGCGCCTCATATAATTCATATTGCATCCTTTTATTTTGCATAGCTGAGAAATTGCATATTTTCAAACACATGTTTTTAGAGCTCTTTTCCGCAGCCGTTAGGGATGGGCTGAAGGTCCCGTTGCTAACCATTTTGCTGAGACATTAGCCACACCTTCACCTCCCTGGACTTTCTCTGATTGTAACAGAGTCATTAAAGTTAGCAGGGAGGACATTCCTTGAAGGAATGCACATTATTATACAAACAAGTCTTATGCCCACAGCAGCCATTAACACTCATGGAGGTCCATGCTCTGTTGGCCCTGTTCGAGGGGCAGAAACTGTGCCATTCCACCCCTTCCAAGGCCTTGCCAGATCTAGCACCATAGAGTTGCCTGTAAGCCAATCTGATGGAGGCAGTTCCTCAATTTGAGATTCCCTCTTACCAGATAAGTTTAGATTTGTGACAAGTTTGCAAAATCCAACCAACCCAGATATTTGTAGGACAGCTCTCCAGGAATAAACAGTAGAAAGCAAGAGGAGTCTCTGTTTCAAACAAGGTAGGAAGTGAGAACTGACATACCCGGTTGTCTGCTCTCTTTCAAGTGTTTCTGTGAAAGACCCACAACATGAGGACTCCCCCACATTCTGACTCAGGAGAGGCAACACTTCAAATCACTCACTAGAAATGGTCTTGATGCAAACAGCAAGAGGATTTTTATTTCAAGAGCTCTCGGGCCCAAAGTCACATAGAGGACCGTGGAGCCCCAAGTAGCTGGGTAAGGGTGTATTTAAAGGAAGAAACCACAACTCAAGGTGGTGGGGAGGGCATTGTTGGAAAATACCAAAAATACCAGTTAAGAGTCACGAGGAAGTGCAAAGTCACAAGAGTCACAAGGAATATCTGGTATATTTCTCAAGATAGTTTCCAAGAGGCTTTAACAATAACACATTTGCATAATGGGTTCCATGAATGGTCTGGGTGGTCCTTTTTGAACAAACACTCCCTGAATCCAGGAAGTGGGGGGTGGAGGAGTCTCTTTCTGTTTTATGATTAGCATGCCTTGGAGCTTCGAGTCACAAAGTTCACATTCTCAAGCCTGGACCTAAAGGCCTAGTTTTTATGTTTTACTTTTTCATCTGCACTTGCATGCCTCCCCCCCACATATATATGCACATTGTACACAGATACAAATATACATACTCAAAAAGGTTTTTAAAATCAATTTGTATGTAGAGACTCAACAGCACTCACAATGCATAATAATGTATAATAACAAAATGACAATAGAATAATATGGCATACATTATAATTATTATATATTTACCATCTTTCATAATAATATTATTTTATAGTAATAGAAACAAGTGTCTATCAGTAGAGGACTATTTAGGCAATGTGTGGTTTAAGCCAGTCATGTGGGACAATAACATAAAGCAATACTACGGAGCCCTAAAATAAAACTGCCCTATAGAAAAGGCATGCAATATATGGTTATGTTAAAAAAAACTTCAAAATATGTCTTCAAAATATGAAAGACAAGATATCACATTTCATATTTTCTGTAGTTGGCAAGACATGAGCCTCTGTAATCACTGTCCTTGGGGTGGGGGTGGGACTGGAAGTGTCGTCTTTCCTCTTCTTTATAATGTCTCTAATTGCACAAGTTTGTTTTCTTATGATTCATTATTCAGTACATTTACTGAAAAACTACCACGTACTAAACACTGTTCCAGACCCTTGGGACATAGCACTGGGTAAGGATACCGGGTCTTCACAGCATTTGCTTCACATTGCTGGGAGGGGAGAGAGGAAAGAAAGTCAGTGCAAACCAAATACTCTTCTGGATGGTATGTGCCCCAAAGTAAAAGGTGTTGTTTATACAATGAGGTGAATAGGATATGGCAGAAATCACTCCTATCTCCTCCCGTTCTTGCCCTGTGTTCAACATGGTATATGGCAGAGTAGGCTTCATCACATTTGCTAAGCAGTTTTAAGAAATGAACTCTAGCCGGTACACTTCTTCTTGTCCAGCCTACCAAGCTGGGAGCAAACTGCAAGACTTTCCTGCTTGGTTTCTCATCGCTTGGATACAGAAGGATTATCTATCTCCCCTGCTTTACCACAAGCATGCTTCTGTCCATGGCCAAGGCTGTACACTAGATACTCCCTCACCTGCTTCAATCACATTCCAATCTTTCTTTAGGGGTCACTTTCAAGTTTCTCCCTGTAATAGCCACAAATCAAAACATACCTATCAATGACAAATGTGTTCTCACTGGGTGACCTCTTTTATTTCCTTCTTTTAGTTTGTGCTCCTTAGAATTCTGCTCTTGTTAGGGCTTCATGACTTTTTGTCCCAGAAAAAAAAAATAGATTATATAGAGAGAATGTGGCAAGTTACACAGAGAGAAGGGAAGATAAATGAATGTACATTCATACAGTGTGTCAGCTGTTGACAAAAAATGCTTTTCTTGCCCTGAGACCAATGTTAAGGGAGAATGAGATCTCTAAGCATGACAATGAAATTTAACATGTAAAGAACAGATGAACGTGTATGCAGTAATTGTTGCCCAATCTTCACAAATGAAGAATGTAACAAGAAATTCAACTGTAGCAATACATAGATTGATATTAAAAATGCCACAGTAAAATTAATTATAATTAATGAATACAGAGTAATGGGTATTCTTAAGTACAGAATCTCCCTATGTAGCCCTAACTAGAACTCACATTTCCCCCTGCCTCAATATCCCAAATGCTGAACAGCTATGCTTCTAGATAGTCTAGAACTGGACTCCTACCAGTATACCCCACTCTGTGTGTGTGTGTGTGTGTGTGTGTGTGTGTGTGTGTGTGTGTGTCCTGGCTGGATGCCTCATTCTTTGTTTGATGATGGCCTTGGTTATTTTTCCCATGACCAAGAAAGATTATTTTAATCATATTCCTGTAAAAGCTGTCACCTCTAACACCATAGTGTTCAATCTTACTGTCAACTTGACTAGATGTAGAATCACCATGGAATGAAAATGCACATCTTACCGTGTCTGTGAGGATGTTTTCAGGAAAGCTTAACAGAGGAAGAAAGATTCACCATCACTGTCTACAGCAATGCCCTATGGGCTGGGGTCCTAGACTGAATAAAAAGATCAGAAGCAAGCTGAGCCCCAGAACGCATCACTCTCTACTTCCTGACTCTGGACAGGATATGATCAGCTGCCTCAACTTCCTGCAGTCATGTTTTCCCTGTCTTGCTGGACTGTATCTTCTTTAAGCCTTCCTCCCTTAAGTTGCCTTTATTCTGGTGTTTGTTCCCACTAAATAGGTACCCACTTCAGATTCTCCTTTGCTTCTTCATTTCAAATTTCTGAGTTTCGTTTACTTGCTTCATCTCTGTAAGGAAGGGCACTCAGTCCTTAGTAACTTGAGAGGTTAGGGTATATAGTTTGGACTCAGGAGGGTACTACTCACCTAATAGTCTAGGCTGTAAGGTGGTTACTGACTCCCTGTTTACCACCCACCCTTCATAGAAGGACAGACATGAAGAACTCTCGTTTAGTGCCTATACTTTCAAGTTTATGTCTCCCTCTTCATGAGAAGTCTTTTCCCATCTCCTCTTTCAAAGAACGAAGTCGGATAAGCTCCTCAAGCTCATCATAATATCTAACTGGGTTCCAGCCATCTGTGAGGAGAAAAGGAGAAACACGCCAAGTGCTAAGCTTACAGTGTCAAGAGATCATGAAGACTGGCACATGATCTCAGCCTCAGCCTTACTCCAGCCAATAAAATTCAGGCCACATCTTCACAGAACTACCCATTTGAACATTTGAAGGCAATTCAGAGCATCCAGATAGGCTCATGCTGAGCTCAAGACCTGGATTCCTCCCCCACAGGTTGGATTCAGTAAAGGAAATACCTGAAAAATACTGGCTACCGCCCTAAGATTTGGGG